>JADDOH010004771.1:0-247083 GCA_016648135.1 Agrypnia vestita | reverse complement strand
GAATCGATAAAATCTTGGAAGGCGGTTTGGACTGCCCCACCGGAGTTGAATTTTTTCCTTTGCAAGAAGTTATCCAAATTTCGAAAAAAATGGTAATCTGTTGGGGCAAGGTCCGGAGAGTACGGTGGATGTCTTAGACATTCCAATTGAAGCTCCTCTAATTTGGTAGCCGTCTGTTGTGCAGTGTGTGGTCTAGCGTTATCATGAAGCAGCAGTGGCCTAGAGCGATTAACCAGCCTCGGTTGTTTAGCAGCTAGCTTTTCCATCATGGTTTGCAGTTGCTGACAATAGACATCTGCCGTAATCGTCTGGCCAGATTTAAGAAAGCTGTAGTGAACGACACCAGCACTAGTCCACCAAACGCTCACAAGTAACTTTTTTGGAGTCAATTTTCGCTTGGGGCATGGTTTGGCTGGTTCGGCAGGGTCCAGCCATTGCGATGAGCACTTCCGATTATCGTACAGGATCCACTTTTAATCACAGGTAAGTATTCGATTTAAAATCCCTTCATTATTGTGCCGGTTGAGTAATGCAACGCAGCAGTCAACGCGCGTTTATTGATTTGCTTCACTCAATTCATGAGGTACCCACCTTTCAAGCTTTTTCACCTTACCAATTTGCTTCAAGTGGATTAAAACAGTTTTATCACTAACACCGCAGCCTGCAGCTAACTCGGATGTGGTTTGCGATGGATCCGCTTCCACAATAGCCTTCAATTTTTCATTATCAACTTTGGTCTCCGGCCGTCCACGGGGCTTGTTCTGCAGGTCGAAATTTCCAGAACGAAAACGTTGGAACCAAAAACGCACTGTGTTTTCTTTTGCGGCACCGTCGCCATACACATCATTAATCCTTCGAGCCGTTTCTGCAGCACTGGTGCCACGGTGGAACTCGTACTCGTAAATAACGCGATATTTCAAGTTTTTCATTTTGTAAACTGAGTGACGCAAAGAAAAAAACAATTGAGGAAAAAACAAATGAATTATAATTTTCAAAACACAAATACATGAGTAAATAGCTGTGTAAATTTGGATTTGGAATTCCTAACCAAAGAGAAGATATTTGAGATCAAATTTGCCAGTACGGCAAAACGTGAATTTCATATGTAAGGACCTAATATTTTGTTTACTCCAATATGCTTTAATGATTTCTAATGATGCTTAATTATTTAATTTCAGACCAAAATTATTTACGTGTTAAATAGAAAGTCCTAAATTGTTATTAAAACCGTGATCATTTTCTAATAAACGATTTAAAAATTCAGAAAATCCATGATTATTCAGATATCTCAATTTTTTAATTTTCTTTCCAACAAATATGTACACACATGAAAACATACATACGAATATTCAATTTAAAAATTGTGTTAAAAAAAAACCCTTTTTTTCAATATAGGCTGTAAAACAATTACTTATTTCGTGTGAAAATAATCAGGCTGTCATCACCCTAGGGAGTGATCCATCGCGGAGTGATGAGTGATATCAATCTTGTTTCGATATGCAGGATTACGTAGCAGAACTACGGACGTTGAAGAGCTTATGGACCTGAAAAATATCCGACTTCCTCGAAAAATCCACTCACCTTTTGGTTCGTGAACTCAATTCATTCTCCAAGGACCTTCGAGGAATTATTTATTCATAGAAGAGTTCTGTAAATTATTAATGAACACCTTATTTTATGTCGAATACCGAATACAATTTTTAAATTGAATACTTCTGTATATTAGAGTTATATATCTTATATATATATATATATATGATATATATATATATATATATATATATATGAGTAGCTTGTTGGTCTTTGTGGTTAGGGTTAGGACACTCGCCTCGTGATCTAAAGGTAGTGGGTCAAACCTCCTCCCAGACTGAGAAAGTTAGTATATTTCATAGCACAAGCGTTAGGTTAAGTTTGAAAATAGTAAGAATATTGATTGGGACACGTTTTAAATTCCGTTGTCGCCATCTCTAGTTTTTTAAAAAAAATAAATATAAGATATATTATTAAACATTATTTGTCATTTTTATTTACAGGAAATGGAGTACACGTAATATTTAATACGAAATGATAAAGATTACGAGTAAATATAAATGAATATAATGAATATAGATGATAGATATAGATATAATATTTATATATATAGATATATAATATAATATAGATATTCATTTTATGATGCAATTGGTAAACGTTGCGAGTGTTTACTTAAGACAGCTCATTCAGGTTGTAAGCCCTGAGTCATCGTATAAGAAATTTCCATCCACGTTTCTCATGTAGAAATAGTTTCGTCTCTGTGAAACTTCTATAATTTATCCTAATTAATAAATTAAAAAGTTATCGACTAAGCATGTATAAATGTTACCCACACCACAAAAAATACGTATTTTTTAAAAACTGTCACTTTTATAAAATAAATTGTACGAAAAGTAACACAAAATTATTTAAAATAATTTTAATCAATTAAAGATAATCGTTTACTTTGTAATAGTATGAAATTAACATATCATGTGTAGCCCAAAAATTTTTGCAATTTTCGTCCGATTTAAATTATTGTTGGTTTGGTAATTTATTAATTGATTAAAAATTTGATACTGTAATTTTAGAAACATGAATGTATTTAAAATATTGAATCTGATGACTAAATTTTAATTTTATACCTTTCCATAAATTCTATAAAAATGTGATAAAACTTCCAAAGAAAAAGTGCTGAATTTTGTTCGCATTGCAAGGCGATCGGCGTTACTAGAAATAAATATCTTGTTCTAAAGTCGACAAAAACAATACATTTTCCTAATATACAACTATATTCTAATCCACATTCATACATCTTCTCTAGTGTCCGGTTTTCATGTCATGTCTTGCACGGTGATCGTCTATTTCTGATGCCATTAACATATCTTATATCTTTCTTAGTATTCGCTCCTAATTTCCTGGTTCAATATTACCAACCACTTAAAAATTCCTTTTTTATCCTACTCATTGTGCTATTGCCAGCTTTACATTCCATCCTAATTTGTTAATTTTTTACCTGTCAATCGAGGCTAAACTAACTTACTACATAATGGAGTTCTTGTACCAGACATTGATGTATAGAAGAGAGACTAGGAATTGTCAGAAGATATACAGTGGACAATTAATTAGTTTGAATCAATTTCATTCTCATTTTAGTTTATTGTGAGATTTTTATTAGTTAGTTGTAAAGAAAAGTTAGATTAATATTTAAAACAATTGTTGCTTTCCCTTTCAATCTATTGAGTGTATCGTGTTTATTTTATTTTTATCAACTGACAGGACGTTGAAAGGACGTTTCGCCATTTTTGAAATACGATGTTCCCGTTTTTTTTTTTTTGGATCTCAATCCCAGGATTGGTCTGCTACAGCGCACATCTCCGATGATCTGGTCTATACAGCTTAATCTCGGGCAGCTTTCACGATTATTGCCTTCGATATTGCCCTCGACGATGGTAAAAAGCAGGCCTGGGTACCTTATATTATAGCCTATTCAATTCGCTCGTTGTTGCCACCCTGCTCACCACCTCCGAAACATTGGGTGTAATTAATTAATAAATACAAATAATAAAATCAATTTTAAAAAATGTCAATCGACAAACTTGCACAATCAATTGAAACAAGAATTTAAGCAAGTCAGTTATTTGAATTAATAATGAGTAACCACAAAAAAATACTATTACCTTACTTTCTTCCATATTCTCCATTTTTTTAAAGTGCTAAAATAAAATATTCTATCCATTTCTAAATGCCTCTAACGTTATTTAATAAAATCTCTCACACAGCGGCACAGCTCACGATCTTATTTAATAAAGCGACATTTTATATCTATTAAATCATCCCCCTTTAAAGCTCCGCATACCAGGTGCTCGTACATATACCTATCTACTTATCCTTGTTTGACGGCGTATTATAAGTTTTGTGAAAATAATCTCATTATTCTCAACAACACGGATACTTGCACAAGAAAAGAAAAACTTTGTTTTCCACGTATTAATCAAGAAAGCAATGGTTCAGATTTCAAAAATAAATAAAATTCTTAACCGATGGGCGAAAATTTTAAATATCACCACTGGAATTCAGTAAATGCATTTATTAAATACTCGGGTCTATTTGAAACGCTTTAAAGTTCGCCCGAATTGAAATATTGACGACTGAATACTTGAAAAATTCCAAAAAAATGTTTCCTCAATATTGTCCTAAAATTGTATTTAGTGATTGAGTTAGTCTGAATATTATTTTCAATTAATTTTATCATTTATTATTTATTTATTAATTAAACGTAAAAAGCGTATTGTGTATATACTACCTATATCACATTCAAATGTTCCCAAAATATTCATACTTCGTACTTTAATGTCACTCTAGGACCATCTATTAGAGTCATTAATGACCTGTTGATGGTCTGTTTGTTATAAAATAAAATAAAATAGTGCAATATTGTCGAAAACAATTTAGACGATAGGAACTGTTTCATAATAAAAATAGATATTTTCACTTTCATGTTTTAATAAAATGAAGAGCACATTGTTATAATTGAATGTAAAAATTGAAAGAATGCCTTTTGTCGTGAAAACGTCTTTGAAATTGGTGTAGAATGTTTAAAAAAGTTTTGTCGAAGTAATTTAAAACTTCAATAACTCTGCTAAAAAAAGAAAAAGTTTATGATTATACTGTTTACGCATTCATGGCCGAGCATCGCGAACTCTACACGTGCAAATCCGTGTCCATAAACGAGATCTTATCTCAGAGACTAATTATACCATTAGAGTGAACTAAATATTGTTTTGAAGAGAGGTGTACGTGCTAAAACTCATCACGGTTTCAAGGAAAAAAAAAATTCTCGATTCTCTTAAAACGTCGCCATATATGAGTATTATCAGAATTACAAAAATCAGGCAAAAAAAAAACAGAATAACAATTATACATAAAACTAACGCGCATTATTGCCGCGAATATAGGAAATAGGCAAAGACATCTCAGGCCAGACTGTGTCAAGTATGAACGTGGCTTTCATTGCTATCCTGTATTCAGTAACGTAAATTGAAAGTGAATTCATTGAATCAAAATAATCATCAATTTCATCCTCTTATCTAAGTAGGTCGGGGGCCCATAGACTCGATGATTCAAATTATTTATTTTTATTTTTTAATAATCGAGTTAACAAAATAATGTCAGATTGATTAATTTAATTTCTAAAATCGTTTTTAACTTGTTTCCGATACAATATTTTTTCTTGAAACAATGCATGTACTTATTTAAGAAGTATTTTGTACAATGTACACATATTTTATGAAAGCGTTTCATTTAAAAAGGCGTTAACGCTTCCTCCTGAAGTTTAAAATATGAGTACCAGTACTAATTCTCGTTACAAAACAGGAAGTGAATTGTCGCTTGAGTCTGTACACTAATTTTTATGATCAGCCCTATGGAAGAGCTATGGAAGAGAACTAACAATGCACCTCTAGGGCACTGGACACTGCATCAACCTGATAAATGTGTATTAAAATTATTTTTAATAAAATACAGCTTCTAATCGTCGGATATCTTGACCATGTTACCAGGACATAAAGAAACCATAGAAAGGAGGGAGGCGAAAGGAGTCAAAACATGTAGATGTTCAGGTTGGTTAAAACTTTATTCACTCCTAGAATACACGAGGCATTCTACGAATCGATTTAAGTGGCGACAGATCATCCGTGCCATCAACCGCTAAATGTTGCAGTTACTCGCACTTCTGTTTCGAGTTTCTGGAATGTTCTGATGTTCTACGATCACTTCTTATTTCACTGCAAGGTCCATCATCAGGGCTGCAGATCTTTGACCACGATTACTCTCATTGAGAGAAGAATATTTACGCGCACCGACAATTTTTTTTTTATCAAGTCTAGTAAAAAAAAATAATATTTCCAATATATTTTAACTAGTAGCAAACTAAAAAAAATTATGTTGGCATGAAATATTTACATTATTTAAAAACAAAAGCTCTGGAAGACTGTAAAAGAAAACATTAACATTTTGGCGGGTTATGTGTCTGATGTTTGGAGAGGATTCCCACCCGTCCAGGAGATTTCTCTCGTGTGTGGCGTGTGTTGAGCGAGAGCCGCAGAGATTGTATACAGAGATTGTAATATGTATGAGATGTATACCTACAGTAGAGGCAGCAATAAGCAGATCGATACAGGGTACAAATGCTACTCAACATTAATATTGTTACGGTTCGTGTCTATGTGAGGCAAATTAATTATCGATTTATTTATTATTTTAACAAATTCATAAAATCACTGCACAAGGATTTAATTAAAACAACATTCTTTTATTCATTCTATTTATCAATAAGAAAACAAACTTGCTGCTCGCAAAACTTGCAAACGTGCTCGAATCTGAGCTTGGTGCTTTAAATGCAATCATCATCGAAGCCAGAGTGATGCATCACGGCCTCATGAGTGTGGCGTTCTATCCCGTCTGCCTATCGGTAATAAGCAATATGGTCGTGTTAGAACATGGTATGTCAAATTTGCAGAATTACTTTTCTACAGTTCTTAAATAAAATATTTTACAAAATATAGCATTTTTTATGTAAAATCCAAAGAGAATTTTATTTTTTCTTTTGTGTGTAATCCATTACTTTACATGACGTTTATAAAACTAACACGCAAAATATATATATATATATATATATTTATTGTGTGTTAGGTTTTATAAACTATATATATATATAATATAATATATATATATATATATATATATATATAGTTTAAATTTATGACATAATTTTTGTCATGTTACCTTTTGAAAACCTTGATTCTGATAAAATGAAAGGAGAAATGTAATAGAATATTACATATCATTCGATAAACTGAATGGAACTAAGAGAAAATCGAATTGATTTGACAATACAACGCTTTGAAAATGATATTTTTTTGATGTGATTTATAAAATTGTTAGTTGATATGATTCAATCGAAAAATATAAAGCTTTGTAATTGGAATAAAAAATAATAAAATCGGATTATTTATGAAACGCCGTGTTTGGAAAACTTTTACCTCAAAGGTTTAACGCTTGGGTGTTATATGTATACGAGTATATAAACAAATACGCTATACTCTAAACTACGGTGACAATATATTTTATTCACTTTCTATAAATGTCACATTTATTATTAGTCATTTTTAGAAAATCGTGTGTTTATTTTTTATAAATTTTATTTATTTAGGTAAACATAGTGAGTACAGAGTACAGAGTAGTAATACGAGAAATGATAAAAATTGCAGAATTAAGCCAGAAAAAATAGTTTATAATAGGTACTATCACGTTCGAATATTAAAATTTTTTAAATAAGTATCTCCATCAAAATTTGAATTGAAAATATTACACACTTACGTAGTACGTTCTTATACAAAGGATAATGCTAAGCAACTATAAAAAACCTCCAATAAAATGTAAATCTTTCCTTCCTTCCAGTAAACTGTACAAACGAAGGTGAGTTAAAAATTATGTATAGTTTTACCACTCTTCGTCACACTGCCTACTTGGTGGTGGTACAACTGCGGTCACTTGTGCGAAATTTGATCTCGATCGCGTTATTCCCCTTCCGGCTATTACAGTGTAAACTTGTCCGCTCCAGTGAAAGGAGCTAAAAATCGGTCTGTATAACGCACAAGTGTTTTTTTGGGAATCGGCAAGTTTAAAAGTGGCCGAACGAGTGTGATGCACGAAGATGCCTTCAGCCTCTACTACGGATGGCAAGATTCGAGCAATCTCGAGAGATGGTTGCAGCGAATAGGCGACTTACCATCGGTGGGGTAGCGTCTTCTTTGAACAATCCTCGTATATGCGGTCTATGCGGGATATGTAAGTTTATGCGGGTTTCCAAAGACTTGGTTTAGAGTAATATTTCCTTAAAAATATAGATTTTTACGAAAAAAGATTATTGATTGTTGAAAAACGCGAAAATCGATTTAAACAAAAGTTTTTTAATAATGTTGTTAAACTTTGGTTTTGTAGTAACATTATCGTTTAGATAAAATAAATATACTTATGTTAATGCTGGCGTAGGATTTTTCTGCCCTTGGTATTTATATGGCTTTCTGTCTTTCTTTTTTCGTGATTTAAATCGATTTAAACAAAAGTTTTTTAATAATGTTGTTAAACTTTGGTTTTGTAGAATATTATCGTTTAGATAAAATAAATATACTTATGTTAATGCTTGCGTAGGATTTGTCTGCCTTTGGTATTTATATGGCTTTCTGTCTTTCTTTCTTCGTGGAGTTAATATTTTTTTATTAACTACAGCATTTTGATTTTTAATGTTATTTTAAATCTTTGAAAAAGTCTTTGAAGTATAAATATAAAGAATGTCAGATTGTTTAATGTAGTACACTCTGTACTATTTACAACCTCTGGGAACATCTACAGACGTCTAGAAATACCTAGAAAAGCCTAGAAGCGACGAGAATGTTCTCCTAAACGTTAGAAAAATCTTGAAGATTCGATACCAGCATTTTCGGACATAAAAACGCCGGAGTTGTTGAGGTCGCGTTAACAGTTATTTTCCGTGCGAAATCAATGCGAAGTGGCTGCAAGCCGCGAAGGCCAGTCGGAGCAATAATAAAATGAATAATCGAGCTAAGTACTTACCTAAGTGGAGAAATAAACCGCAGCGAGAACTGAATACAGAGCATTCTAGTGAATGTTAAATACATATTACCCAGCGATAAAAAATGTTTATATACTAGTAATTTATTGTGAAATAGTGTAATTCAAAGAATATTGTTGAGTGACATTGTACATTTAATAGATAATTTATCATTAATTAATAAATAGCTAATTAATTTTCAGTGTTTTCATTCATTCCTCCCTAGCCACGACACGTGACAATAGGTTTCAAATATTCCTTGTGTATAAATATTGTGTTTCTATAATTTTATGATTTTTAATGGATATTTGAATACTGGACTATGACATCCAGACATGTTACTTAATTTTTGAATTATCATCTCTGGATTGACCTCAATTTCTGCAGAAAATCGGACGATTTAAATTTCTTTAGATGTCACCGTAGACATCACAAATGTTTCTAGTTGCTAGGTTTGGTGAAACTTGTTTTTTTGGTGAAACTAAAGGTATAATTGTGTAACAATAGTTTTTAGGAAAAAATTCCCCCATTGTAAATGCCTTTTTTGTATAGTTTTATGCGTGGAATATGTTTGTAGAGAACAAAAAAATACTTTCGACAAAAACACATGCAATCAGGACAGCAAGCATTGCACAACTGACTGACAAAGCTAGTCGATTAAAAAACCGTACGGTTTTTTGTACAACAATATACTAGTAGGTACATAGTTTCCTCCCATCTCATTATTTTACACATATTATAGATTACGTTTAACGAAAGGTTTTAATGTCCGACCCAGACATTAAAAATAGCCTTTTCGATCGTATATCTCTATCTTTGAGACTTGAGATAAATTGATAGCCCGCTTATTTGAAGAACGCCCTCATTCTCTTGTCGCCACCGAATGGGAGGGATCAAGTTATCGCTGCGCGAAGGGACACGCCACAAGACGTATGGGACCCTTTGTAGCTAAGAAAACGGTCCATTTCGAAACTGAATAATATACTGATGTGAGATATCTTACAGTGTTTAAAATACTACCCATTTTTGAAAGAGAAAATTTTTTGTATGTATAAAACACAATAATCGCAATTTTAGCCAAAATGAGTTATGAATACATATTTTTTCCATCTCTGTTCCAGGTAAAAATTAGCTAATGAATATTTCGTGTCTATTTAGTAGGAGCGTGCATTGAAAACAAGAAGCATTACTTTTTCAAAAGCATATATTTTGAAAATATATCACAATAATGAATAATGAATATATTATTTCATAATATTCTTTCAGACAAATATTTAATTTAGATTTCTTTTCCAAATATATGCTTAAATAAAAGTCATGATTCTTGCTCTAGCTCTGCGCCCCCTATTGAGCTATTGAGAGATCATTAGTTGTAAAACTCATATTTTTAAGCTTTTCAATAGTTCTAATATCACATCGATATGTGCAACTGGAGGTTAAAGTAAATGCCGTACCTGTGGCCGGCCGCACGGCTGCAAAATTATCAAGCTTCCCAAAGCGGCATATTTTCGGCGAATTTTGCTGCTGGAGGCTCCGCCTAGTAACAGCGAATAAACAGTTGTTCACTATACTGTTCGGAAGGCTACAACAGTCCTTCAGGTGTCTGAGACGGATTCCTGGCGAACCTAGGAAACGATATCGTCACCGCAGTCGAGTGTTCTCCTGCCGGGCCGTACCGAGCCGAGAATACGTGAAGCTTGAGTCTCGTCGAGTGTTTATCTCCGAGACGTCTCTCCGCCATGCTCTCGCTGCCGAGTTTTTTCCGGCAAGACCCTCCGCCGAATCTGTGATGTGGTATCAAGAATCCCACAGTAATATTGTTTTGTGACTACAATGGAGACCTAAGTGCCTGTGATAATTTTCTTTAAATTTTTGTGTGCTCGTGTACCTTTATTTTTACTGTTTGTATTTCTATGTTTTCTTCGTATTTTTGATTGTAAATAAATAATTGTGAAAAATAAGCTTTTTACGTTATTTAAATTTCATAATCTCAAAACTATTCCAATGTCACGTAGTGAGTTTTAGAAGTTATATTTCTTTGGCGCATACCGTACATGAATCTGTGTGACATTGATCTTTGGTCTTTTAAATTTATCCTCATACAACCAAATAAGTTCCAGATCAAAAATTTGAATTCATATGCAGGCTTGTGTTTATTAAAAAGTTATTAGTAGACAACTAATTACATCTCTTTACTTTACTAAATATCCCGTTCATGATAAAACCAGCGGTAAAGATAAGGTCTTACCTTATACCAAATCGTGTCCAGGGTTTTGTTGTCCATCCGAGAGATAATAAAGCACCTAAAAGCCGCGGGAGTTCCCATGGGGGCGTTGATTAGGGTCGGACGAATTTCAGCAGCAATAGGAGCTGTCACCATAAGCCTGGAAGAAAATAGCGTAGAAAGATTTCTAGAATTTTATTATTTCTAACCTAAAGTAAAAATAAGTACGAGCACAGCTTCACAGGTTTTGTTCTGTGAAAGTATGAAGTACCTACTTGAAACAGTACGGAGAATGATACGTAAACATTCATCATCATCATCATCACTCATGACTCTACAGTCCCTGGTGGGTCTTGGCCTCCTCTAGAGTCTTCCTCTAGTCATTTCAGTTTAGTGCCAGCTCTCTCCAGATCAGAAGGCAGATATGTCTTTGAAGATTTTGGCAGATATGTCTTTGAAGATTTTATCACTTCATCTTAATCCTACCCTTCCGAAGCTCCTTCGCCGTATCGGTCTTGAGTTTAGCATGGAAATTGGTGCTTGATGCTCAATTATTCTCTCCATATGACCCAGCCACCAAAATCTTCTCAGTTTTATAATCATTGTGACGTTTTGCTCCTTAAACAGGGTAAATAGTTCATTGTTGTAGCCTCCTAGTCAAAGTCCATTTTATAGAATCGGTGCAAAGATACGCCTCAAAAAATTCCTCTTAGTTAGTAAGACCCACGTCTCAGCTGCGTATGTGAGCACTGGTTTAAAAGCGTTTGGTACACTAATATTTTAGTGTTTCTGGATAGCAGTATGGATTTTAACTGCTTTTGCAGGCGGAAAAAACAGCGATTTGCGCTCAGTACGCGCTTCTGGATCTCTTCTTTAGTATTATTGATGTCTGTTATCAGGGAGCCTAGGTATGTGAATCTTGATACCATTTAGAAATTTTGACTTCCATATGAGAGAGTTTTTCATGGTTATGCAACCTACGGCCACGTATTAAGTCTTCTACTGATTTACTATGACACCCATGTTTTTGGCAGAAATTTCAAGATTTATGAAGTCATTACGTAATGCAACAGGAGATTTCGCAATTATGTTGATGTCATCAGCGTAGGTCAAAAGTTACACAGAGTTGTCATGTATCGTTACTCTTATTTCAATGCCTGAGTTACGAATAACTTTTGCTAAGGCTATGTTGAATAAGAGGCAGGCCAACCTTTCTCTTTGTCTCACCCCGTGGAGCGCTTCAGAGGGCTCGGAAAAATCACTGCCAACCCTGACTCCACACGTTACTGGGGACATTGTTAGTTTCACCAGATTGATTATACAATGCGTTTCCTATTTATGCTATGCTACAAAGAGGTGATGAATTTGGACATTGTACTGTAACGTTTTTTCTAAGATCTGTCTCAAGAAAATTTGATCGATCCACAATTATTTGCCTAGACTAAAGCCACATTGGTAGTTGCCAATGATTTCCACATTGCGAGCAATCTTTTGTACAGGATTTTGGACTTAATTTTATAGCCAGTATTTAACAGTGTTAATCCCCTGTAATTACAGCACTCGTGTTGGTCGCCTTTCTTGTGCAGTGGACACACAATTCGTAATCGTAATACTAACGTGAAAATTATTCGAGTATTACCTTAATTATAAATTATATCGGTAGTTGCCTGTTAATCTGTTATTATGATTAAGGTAATTAGCAGTATCGTGCGTCGCATATTTAAAAAGTTTTTAAATTTTACTTTCAAATTTTTATTTGTGATATCTATCTACCTATCATTTAAGTTGATCTAAAATTTACAAAAAACATTATTCTTATTTAATAAATTGCTCTATGACACATTCGTGCAATAAATATTGATTATTAATTTTTTGAGTTTATTTAATGTATGTGCTTGAAAAATCAAATTTAAAAAAATGCAATGTGACTTGAAAGAGACGTTCCTTAAACACAAGTCTGTTGGATATGTAGTGTGATTTATTAATAAAACTAAAATAATATTGGTAGATAGGAGTAGTTACGCATAATACGTAGATATGTACATGTCAATGTTAGGTTGCAAGTATTCCGCGTTATATCTGCCTGACTTGATTCCTTTTTTCCGGAAATTATTTTAGTCTCATTTAAGTTCCGAATTCTCTGTGGGTCGAATTTGTACATTTGCATACGCCCTAGATTTGTAAACAAGGGCAACACCACGTCCTTTCCAAGGAAACGTGTGAAATTTATTGAAATATGCTTAACAGAACTCTTATACCAAAACAAAATTGGTGAAACTTACTTTCAAATAATCTGATACTCGTATCCATTCGAGAGATTCGTAATTATCGATGCGCTTGTTATAACTGTAAAGTATTTTTAAATTTTATTTTTAAAAAATGTGTTCTAAAATTTGAATTCATACTCCAAAAACTTCCCACACATCTAACTAGCCTTGCTGGACCGTAGGACCGAGATTCCTAACCGCATCCGGTCTGTTTGTTGGCGCCAGTGATACATTTTTTTTTATACGTTTTGAGTGATACGTTGATTTTTTCCATATTTGTTTCCAGTTTGTCCGTTTCGCGATCGTCCCTTTTCATGGGCACTCTAAAGATTGGTACTCACTTGGTATCTGTATCAACTTCTCCGATCATGTTGGAAGCGATGCAGCGATAGGTTCCAGCGTCCTCCAGAGACACAGGCTCTATAGACAGCACGGGCCCCAAGGGGCGCGCCACCCCCTCGGCAGGCAGCGCGCGAGCCTTGCCGTCGAATACCCGCAGCCATCTGCGGATAATTATATCAATTGTAAGTGACGTATAGGCAGGATTACAAAAGCGTAAAGGGATTACAAAGGATTTGGACGGTAATACGTGTATGGGAGTTAATTAGTACGAAACAACAGTGAGGCTACCCAGGGGGGCTACAAAATGTATATAGACTGTTGTATCTGAGCTTTTCCAAAGTTGAATAGAATTACGGCCACGATGTGCAGTCACGTTCTCTCAGAAGATGTCGTTACTTAAGTGCTAGCATTTCCACATGACAGGCAGGCCGTCAACAAAGTAGCAGGGGTACGGTTACAGTTTGAGGAGCGCAAATTAAGTTTCCCACACACGTGTAGTCGTATTTAAAAAAATATTTTTTTTCAATAAAACGCTATACAAAACATGTATTTATTCATAAAACAAGAACTTTTCATAAGTAAAATCGAGAATATTAGATGGAACTTCCACCCGGTCTGTTAATTATCCTTTGAATCTTTAGTGAATTAATATTAAAAAATTGCCGTGATGTACAAAACATTTTTCTCATTATAAACATTCTCAAGCGCCTCAGACTTGGGAAAAAATGCAACCCATAAAAGTCCTCGACCTTATTGGTAACTTTAAGCCTCGAACCGATTTGTATCGATCTAATGTTATTATATCGATACAAATATATTAGAAAAATAACGGAGATACAACGCGCAATACCATTTTAAAGTTCTGGTACATTAAATTTTAGAATATTGTTGAAGTATTATAATGCGGAGACATTAATTATTTTATATTTTGCTACTCGAGTTTCAAGAGTATCGGAATCTCTCATCAACAGGAAAATACAATACGCATATGTTATATTATATTACATTATACCAACAATAATACGGGTTATACTTTATACGAAATTCCATGCGGAGATTGCACCTTATTGTTAATTGTGAAAGAGCATTATCATAATTTTTTTTGAATTCGCAAACCGTGTTATGGATAAAAATCATTATTTACATTCATGTACCATAAAACGTCTCAATCCCGTTACGCGTAAGGGTAATGAAATTAATAATTTTGAATCTTTAGAAATTAAAACAAATTAGATAGCAATTTGCTTAATTACATTACTTTCATTAAATCTTCTCTTTTTCTCCCAATATTATAGTTAAAACTACCTTTCCACCTTACACCAGTAACTCAGGCTCCTTCTAACAGTACCTGTTAATTTGTATTATTTTTATTTCCACATAATCCATCGCAGCTATCAGTCCTGCAATCCTGCACTTCAGAAAACTTGAACGGAAGGCGCCAAACTTTGATCAGCCCTTTGGTCGGCCACTACTCCAGCTCCCGGAAGGGTTGTAAAACCGATCAACTATTGTCAGAAGACTTAGTTTAGTGAACGATCATGGCATGGAATACTCTTCATTCCGTAATACGGAACAGTGCATCAGAAATGGTGTTTAAAATAGACCCAAAAACGTACCTTTTTGAAAAATAATTTCCATAACTTCACAATGTTTAATTTTAATTACTAGGGCAGGATTACCCAATTTTTGTGTAAATCGCCCTTGAGGTGATTTTTGTGTAAAAATAGCGCTATACAAATGATCATTTATTATTATTAATTCAACTTTCTTTAAACTCTAATTACCTTAACTGATAACATTTCACCCAGTGTAAAGAATATTTTATATTCGAAATTGAATGAAGGAGACTGTTCCGAAATTACGCTACTAGATATGAGACACCCGGTATAGTGAAATATTTTTTTTAAAAATACCTTTGCCGAATAAAAAAAAATCTGTACATATATGCACAAACATATATCATATTTTTTACATCTGTGCCTATGACGAAAATTCACTTATTCTTCAAAAAAGCTTTCAATAGTTGAGAGTATTTTTAAAAAAAAATTTTGCAGACAAATTGCGGTCGAAGAAAAAAGTTTGGCTTAAATTATTGAAATTCTTACAAAAATTGCGCGTTTAAGATTAAATTATAATTTTAATTAATCATTGTTGGTAATACTTAACATTGACTTCTAAGAATATTTTTAATGAGACCGTCATCATTAATTAAATTTAGGCCTTGTATTAAATTTGCGCTCCAAAACATAATAATTAAGTTGGGTTTATGTTATACTTATGGATAATAATGTAAGTACGCAAGGTGGGTGTCTGTGGATGAAATTTAGGCCTTGAAACTCATGTAAGGGAAAGTGCAGAATTTTTGCTGAGCAATTTACTTACTCATTGTCTTTTATATTGGTTCACAAGATTTTAGTTTTTGTTTTTCCAAGGTAACGTTATTTTTGTATACTTGTTTTCTCCATAATATTTCATTCTTAAGCAGATTTATAGAACTTCAATATTTTAGAAATAATTTGGCAAATTCTGTACATAATGAAAATGTCTTCTAAATCTATACTTTACTGTTTTTATACTATATACTTGTTTATTTATTTAATAAAATTGCATTTTTCTTTATTATTTTATGTGAGTAAGATTTATTATTTTGTAAAACTTATTTATTTAAAAAATTGCATTTTTAAAATTATTTTATGTGAGTAAGAACTCGCTAATATATATTTTAACTAGCTGTGCCCGCGCGACTTCGCACGCGTAAATTTTTAGAACACTATTTGCATCGTCATAGAACTTTCGGGAACCATCAAGAATATTCTCCTTCCCGAACTTTCAAGAAATTCGAATGTACAGGAACCTTCTAGACACACCGACACATTCAGCCACTCAGTTTAGAACCTTATAGAACCTTCTGTTTCCAGAACTTTCTAGAGATGGTTTTTAAGGAACCTTCTAGACTCACCGACACAGTTGGCGCGCCTATTTTGAAACAATCTGAAGCATTTGCGGCCTTCCCATAACAGAAAAATGTGCTAGAAAGCACATTTTCGTCACCCACTCCCGCCCACGCACAGCCACCCCCACCAAACTCGCATATTTTCGATGTGACACCAAGGGCTATCCACCACCATAACTACCGGTGGGTGGTTATGGCTGGTTGTGGAGAAAACTTGGCGGATAGGGAAACACAGGTTTCTTTTTATATATATATATATATATTGATTATTGAAAATTTTTAAAGGAGAAATGTTTGGAACACACATGTTTTTTGTAATTTTATATTTTGTTTTGAAAAAATAAATGTCCAAAATTTATAAAACGGAAGATTTTCAGAAAAGTGGCAGCATTTTTAAGCACTTTTAGATTCAGTTGATCAGAGAGCATTTATAGCATTTTTAAGCATTTTTAGATTCAGTTGGTCAGATAGCATTTTGTAAGCATTTATCAGAAAGCATTTTTAGATCAAGTTATCCAGATTGTACGTAGCTTCGTGCTAGTTTTTTTTTATCTTTATTAGCTATTTCGAAGAATTTTTCTTTTGGTCGTGCTTAATTTAAAATTTCATTTTCGTGTTTTAATAAACCTCATTTCGAACGATATAGGAGTCAGTCTATTTCAATTTTTCATCAAAGGTGATGTTAAAATCGTTGTGATTTTTTTCAATTTGTCAACGGTTCCAGCCAAGATCCGGGAAGAGATTTGAAAGTCGCCTAGACATTGATCAGTCTTTTTCTCGGAGCTGGAACGAACATATATCAATGTCATTTTAATATCGTAGTATTGTTTAATTAGTATTATTGGATCCCCGGTAAAGTACCCAGGCTGCTCAGGCGGTAGCAACGTAATTCAAGAAAAACTACCGGTAAGACGGATTTAGTGATTTTACAGCATTAAAAAGCACACTGCTAATATTATAAAAGATATGGATTTCTTTAAGCACGGAATCAAAAAACTGCAAGAACGCTCAAAAACTGCAGTTATCTCAGTGGTTGGACTGCTACCCTCAGCTATGGGGGGGTCTCAAGCACCAGACATACAAAAATGGGTTGACCACAAGGTTCAGGAGCGGGGTGCACCATTATAAAATACGCGGATGATGCTCTTCTGCTCGTGTCCACCCAAAGTCGCTCAGCATTAGAAGAGAGGAGTAAAAGGTCAATTGAGTTGATTGAGGTCTGGTGTGAAAAGAATGAGCTGGCTTTGGCGACAAGCAAAACAGTGGCCTTGATGTTAAAGGCGAGCCTTAGCAGGAAGACGAACCCGACTGTGAAAATGGGAGGGATGAATGTAAAATTTAAATGTGAGGTCAAATGTGACTTTTGATTCGTCGGGTTTCCTTTCTTTTTTCTCTCCCATCACTTATTCTTTAGGATCAGGCAGGTAATAAATTCGACATTTACGCCTCCTCTTTATCCCATCCCCTCCCTCTGATATATTTTCTGTATAAATGTACACCGTTTGATTTTTCTGACTCAAATTTAGTACACGTTTTCTTTGGGAACCAGTGGGTAACAAAGGTGACATTTCCACCTTTCACCCTTTCCCATCCCTCTTACTGATATAATTTCGACCGATTGGACCCAAATTTTGTATACCAAAGGACCTGGCGGAAAAAAATAGGCCATTTTTCTTCCCTGGACATTCTATCTATCCCAGCCATGATTAAATGGAAACATTGTTTTAATTAGAGGCTTTGAAAAACAATAGAACCTTTGTTTCCTCCTACAAATTTATTTTTAACGAATAGCTAGTGATTTATATATGTTTAAATATACATAATATTAGATGTTTCGTATTATTGTGGGGCGGATATTTCTCTCATATCCAGAGACATTTCCGAGGAAATTGTTTGTGCAAGTAATTTTGGCTAATTGGAATTTGGTAAATTGGAACGCGATCTTGATATTCAAAAGTGATGTTCCGTTGTGTGTAAAATAAAAAATGTTCAATCAATGCACTATGTAGTGAATACGTTTTGCTCCGTAACACGAACGCTCAACAAAAGAGAGCTCAAAGAAATAGTGTGACGCAAAAGTTCAAAGAAAGAGGTACTTTATTCGATCTATTCTGAAAAGAACGATATTGGTATTTGGTGATTGTCGTCACACCAACACTTAAAATTGACAGAAGTTATCTATTTATGTTTTTTACATTTACATTTATGACTTTTGCATATTCAGGTAAGACTATGGAATGAGGGAATTTTGAGGCGTATCTTTGGACCGGTTCTAGAAAATGGACTTTGGCACAGACATTACAACATTGAGCTCCATACTCTGTTTAAAGACGTCACAAAATTTATAAAACTGGGAAGACTTTGGTGGCTGGGTCATGTGGAGAGAATGACCGAGCATCAAGCACCAAATTCCCTGCTGAACTCAAGGCCAATAGGTTGAAGGAGCTTAGGAAGGCCAAAATTAAGACGGAACGACAACGTCCTCAAAGACATTTCTGACTTGGAGCTTCTGAACTGGAGAGAGCTGGCACGAGTGACCGAGATTAGTGAAGGAAGACTCTTGAGGAGGCCAACACCCACCAGGGCTGTAGAGCCAAGAGTGATGGTGATGATGTTGAATGGGAGAAATTTGGAGTGACATGGATTTATCAATACTTGAAACCCAAGACGGGATGCACAAATTGCATCTTGTGATTTCATGTCTACAAAGAAACTTTTCAACACCCAACATTTATAAAGCTTATAAATCATTTTAAGGAGTTATACCATCTTAGAATCCTGAAATTAGGTGATTTTTTACAAGAAGTAATTCATTTTTATTGGCAGTTATTATGGGTACATGATAAACTATTATATTATTGGAAATTTTTTAAAAACAATGGCATCGTCAGTCAATGACTGAGATACATAAATAGACAGATAGACAGATTTATTTCACATTCATAGGTGATAACTTTTTATAATGTTTACAAAATTATATAAGCATGTTTCATTGTTGCTGAGGGTCTTGGTAGCAAAGTAAACACTACATTAATTTGACGACCTGCCTGCTACACTAGTAATTTACTGTATTATTTATTGCCTATAGTATTGATAATTTACTGTACTATTGCCAGTGTTATTGATAATTTACTGTATTATTGATTGAGATGCATCTTTTTTCACTGCACGTTTTTGTGACACAGAAAACAAAGTGATGTTTTGGGGTAAGAAAAAAGATTCGACATTGTGCGAGCGAGGAGAGAAAGACAAAAAAAAGGCGGTATTGAAGAGATATTGGTTTATACGGTCATGTCATATCCGTGAAATCAGATAAACCATAAGACATCCATCAAAAGATTCAACAACCATAGAACAAGACGCAAGAAAGTCTGTGGGAAGAGTCGAAAGTGGTGTGTCAGGACAGTTACAGTCAGACAGGAAAAGTTAATTATTTATCCTCTCTGGCAACCCCTACGATGTAACAATCAGTTATTATTATTATTATTTTTTAAATTTATTTTTGACGCTTCAACAGGCAAAGAGACTCAATTACAGAAGCAAAACATATCACAAAACACCCAGGTTTGAGTAAAGATTGATTGTGACCTCACCGGGAATCGAACCTGGAACCCTCTGTGTGAGAAGCCAGTGTCATGCCCACTGGGCTACAAGGACCGCATATCATATTAATTTTATTTTATTAATATTTCAATAATTAAAAGGTAAAATGTTGAATTATTTTTCAATTGTTAATTATAATATAACTTGAAAATATATTTCACCTCAAATATCTTTACAATAAATATATATACATAAAATGTGGGTTTGCTTAGTTAAAATTTAACGACATTCGCATTAGCCAGATAAACGTGGATTTAAATAAAATAAGAAAGGAGGGATGGGGGTTTGTCGAAGGTGGAGAATTATTCAGGCGGGGAGGAGTTTGGGACAGAAAGCGAGCCCTCGAGGGAATACCCAATTATGGTGGTAAAGCGCTCTGATTGTTTTATACTAGTATTGAATGAAGGTGCCCACGAACTAGGACGCTGTAGAGTGGTAAACTGGGATTGAAATGCACCATTTTGAAGTGAAAATATACAACTTCATGGACTGAACAGAATCTTACAACAGTCGGGAACAAAAGTAAAGAATAGTTTGTCACCACAAAACTATAAATATAAGAAATATAAACAAAACACGTAGAAACGTAGAAAACAGAAATATTATGAGGAGATATAAACAATAAGATTTATTAAAGTATTTGAACATTATTCTGGTAATTCATTTTATTGATAAAGATGTTTAAATAGTGACAGACACATATATGCGAAATTAATCGATATGACATTTTCCACAACTTCCGAAAGACAACAGTATCAAAAAAAAAATTGAATGCAGTCATCGAGTATTACTAAATCAAGAATACATACAGTACATTTTAAATTAGTTATCCTCAATGACTGCATTAAAAATATATTTTTAATTTTTTGGATATTGCTGCTATTTTATATCCCCCCATATAATATATAAAATAAAAATGATCCTGCAACTTATTGAGAAATTTTTTAATTCATCGTCACTTAGTGTTGTTATATTCAGCAGTTCGTTTGTCTCTTTTTCACTAGAATTATTTTTGAAAGGAATTTTAGGCAAAATAAAACTTTCAAATGAATAAATTTGCCGAATTGATAGATTTTGGGATGATCATCCGTTTTTCTCCATGTGTAATGAATCCATTGTGCCCGGATTAATAAATAAAATTACCGTATGCTCATAAGTTACAATTTATTTTAAATAATAATAAACAGTATTAAAATCACGTGAATAATAATGTATTTCGCTGAGAAACGCCAGATGATGTAATATTTTATGTCAGATTAAAAAAAAATTGCCGAACAACGCAGTATCGACCACGGATACGATATTTTATGCTTTAAGTGGAGGAGATATTGATTACACTATTTTTATGTTATGTATTATTATTATTATTATTGACTTACGTTAGTCTTTACTTTGTTCTGAATATTATTTGCAAACTATTTTATCAGTTATTATTAATTATCAAAAAAAGTGTTTTGCCAAATATGCCAAATGTTTATATAATATTTAAACTTTATATTAGTGTTAAAAATGACCTGTTGACAGTCTGTTAACAGTTTGTTAAAAAAATAAAAATAAAATGTACCAAATATTTTGATAGTCTTTTTGCGAAAATACTCTCTTTGACGGATAACTTAATGATACGAGTATTAACTAAAGTAAAAACTTCCATGTCATATGATGCAAGCGAATTTCATTGCGTACTAAAATTTCAGACTCAATATGCTAAAAAACGTATAATTTCACAAACAGCCTTTATCTTTAATATATTTTATTTAAATATGTTCTAAGAATTAAATTACGGAGGTAACTACACAAAAGTCAGAATTATAAAGAATTATGCACCATCGAAATGCACAAGCATTTAGCTTATTTTGAGAAAAGTCGGAATATTGATGGGACACACATTCCGTGTTCGCATCGCTATTTAAAAAAAAAAAGTGAACCGGCTGGCCGCTACGCGATCAGTTTCTGTGTATAGTGACGGACGGACGGACGCGCAGACAATAATGGTTGGAATCGTGGCCAGCGCGTTGTTATTAAGTGAGTGATGGATATCGGGCGAGTACCTACCGACAAGCGAGAAGTCTTTTTAATACGACCGTGATATTCTAAAAAGTGATTGGACGATAGAAATAGCGCTAATTAGAGCGAATTAAGAATCAAATATAGTAATAATGAGTGTGTGAAATATTCTAGAAATATTAGGTGTCTGTAAATTTAAGAACAGTGAATGATACCGCCACATACCTAGGACTGTTCAACCAGAGAAAAAGCTTCCTTATTGGTCCTAATCAATCATCTCCAGGTTAAAATTTTTTTACAAGACCGTGGTGCCCCGCGGTCGTATAAACCGCCGCGAGACTGCGCGGCCGCAGAATAAGTCATTCACGGTCCTCACCGAGGAAGAAGTCTTTACTAAAATAATGTAGTGCAAATACATAAAATAAAATAAAAATAAAGTTGTATAACTTAAACAGAAAACATAAATGAAATCATAATTAAAATAAAATGTTAAAACAAAATAAATGAAAGAGGCGTAAGCAGATATCAATATATAGATAAAACCATATATAGATAGATAAAATACCAATATATAGATAGATAAAAAATATCCATAATAGAATCCATAACCTGTGGCGAATAATAGTACACAGAAGGTTTATAACAAATACATGGGAGAATATAAACACAATTCATATCAGAGAGTATAAAGTAGAAGGCTTATTATAATATAAATAATAAGAATGAGTAGTAAGAAAACGTATACAGAAAAGTCCCACGGTGGCGGCAGTGGATGGTTTGAAGTCAGATTACTGCCCCTCAAGGGGATAATAAATGACAAAACAAAAAGAAAAACGATGACTTCCGGCAACAAAGTCAGGACCGGTAGAAAAAACAAACACTGCAGTGCAGGAGTAGCACCTAACGGAGTGAAAATAAATCGCTTCTGTCCATAAGCAAAAACACGAAAAATAACTCTATAAACTCCTCAGGATCTCTCAATGGGAGACCTGCACTTTGAAAAAAGACCGGAAACACCCGAAGTGCCTTTCATTCATTACCAGGACGGCGTTTGAAAGACAGCCCTGGTACTAAAAACAAATTCTCATTCAAACCCTCTATCAAATTCCCTCTCGTGTCAGACATAATTATGCATTTCCAGACATTACCAGAGCATGGCGTCTGGGCCACCTGGCCGCACACACACTACGGGTAATCAGAGAGTCTAAGATCGAAAAGCTTCGGTCTGAACTCTCGACCCGATAGTATCTGCAACGTGTAGTGGTCGAACGTCGGAAAATACCCGCTGCCCTATTCCATCACGACCACCCTCGAGAAGAAGGAATATGTCCATCTCTCGGTGGTGATCGTGTCCCACCTTTCTTGCCATGTCTCATATTAAATCTCTCTCAGGCTACTCCACACGCGGAACTGTTCCGCATCCGAAGGCCTGAGGGTCCTACCAAAGTATATGACCTCCAGGCCCTGCCGAGAACGTCCACAGGCAGACGATTCCATCACCTCGATATTTGCAGGCTAACACCCCTGCTAGTACTAGGAGGGTTGCAGTGGACACCGTTTGATAGGCCCCGGACATTGCCAACAGGGGCACGCTCTGCCTTCGATTTAGTGTGCTTGCAACGATCGCTATTTCCCGTCTATGTGCCCATACTTCGGCGGTATATGTTATCTGAGCCACATATGTCGCCTTCCACATGAGGCGCATAGCTAGGGACCGGATACCCCAGTCTGCTTCTCTTAATCTTTTTATCGAGGCTAAAAAGTCACTTGCCCTGTCTGAGACAGCCTCTATGTGAGTAAGAAAGGAACCCGCAGTGTCAAATATTACCCCCAGCCATTTAACTGTTTGCTCAAAACGCACATTCAATCTTTATAATATGACAACGGGGTTCCTCTCTCTACTCTCGGCTCGAGTAGAGAGAGGAACGTTCGAAGCTTCATTGCGACGGTGTGATTCATCATCAAAGCCAACTTATTCCTTTTACACCATTCCACAATTGGTTCTAGCGATTTTTTGCTCCATTCTTTTAACACCACCTTCGTCCGGATGAACGGTAGATAGACCTCTTTTAATTAAGGCGATCGTCTTGCAAAGTAAACGAATTTCGCAATTTTTCTCATATCTTGCGTTTGTATGGAAAGATCTATACCTATAAAACTCAATGTCTGTGCGTCTGTCTGTCTGTCTGTTCACTATACAAATCCACACCGTTTGTCCGATTCGATTCAAATTTTGCACACTTTTGCTTTGGGACCCGGCAGGTAACATAGGCAACATTTCCTACCTATTCTCATACCCCTTCTCCTCTCCTTGACATATTTTCGATGCAAATCTGTACCGTTTGACCTACCAGGGACTCAAAATTTGGAAACTAATTCTTTATGACTGGGTACCATAGGCGATATTTCCCCCCTATTCTCATACCTCTTCCCCTCCTTCTGATATATTTTAGATGCAAATCTATACCGTTCAATCGATCGGACTCAAAAATTGGAAACTTATTTTTTAGGACTCGGCACGTAACATAGGCTATATTTCCTCTCTCTTCTTTTATCTTTTCTCCTCACCATGATATATTTTCGATGCAAATCTACACCATTTGAATCAAACCATTGTTTCCCCCACACATTTATTTTCAACTTAATCCTTAACCCGTGCAACGCCGGGTACAAACAGCTAGGTTTGATTTGAACGGTGTAGATTTGCATGGAAAATATATCATGGGGAGGAGTAAAGGTAAAAGAAGAGGGAGAAAATATAGCCTATGTTACCTGCTAAGTCCTAATAAATAAGTCTCCAAATTTTGAGTCCCATCGGTCGAACGGTATAGAGTTGCATCGAAAATATATCAAAAAGAGGGGAAGAGGTAAAGGAGGAGAGAGGAAATGTTGCTTATGTTACCCGCCGAGTCCTAAAGAATAAGTTTCCAAATGTTGAGTCCGATCGGTCAAACGGTACAGATTTGCACCGAAAATATGTCAGGGGGAGGGGAAGGGGTATGAGAATAGGGAGGAAATGTTGCCTTTGTTACCCGCCGAGTCCTAAGGACAAATTTTGAGTCCAATCGGTCAAACGGTACAGATTTGCATCGAAAATATGTCAGCGGAGGGGAAGGGGTATGAGAATAGGTGGCAAATGTTGCCTATGTTACCCACCGGGTCCCAAAGCATAAGTAGGCAATATTTGAATAGAATCAGACATCGGTGTGGATTTGTATAGAGAGCAGACAGACAGACATTGCAGATAATGTATATAAACTGAAGAATAAATTTTAATTTGATATCTTCCCATACAAAAATGTAATAAAAAGCGGAAGAGAAGACTTTGCAAGAAGATCGCGTTAAAGAAATACAATTGAATTAGTATCTATGTGTAAGCCATGCATACGAGGCATATTATTCGATTGTGTTTACACGCGCAAACATTGTTTTGTTATGTTTGTGTTTATGGGTATAAACACAAACACAACGAAACAATGTGCTTGTGTTTATACTGTCGTACACACGGCTTACACAGACTAATTCGATTGTCTTCCTTAGATGAAAATATGTATAGATATTGCGCCCTACCGTCAATAGTGGTAAGATATACCAGAACCAACCTGCTGCCTTTGCTGATAATAAAGTATCAATAATTGCGCCTTGGAGATATTGCGAGAGATACTCACGTGTAATCAGCTTCTGGACAGGCATGGGTAAGGCAGAAGAGCTGCACACTATCATCCTGGGTAGCGTAGACAACAGTGCTTTGGTCAACAAGCTTTGGAGCGGTACCGTTTGGACGACCTGTGGAAGAATTGAGAAATGCATAAAACAGGAATCTCTTAAAAAGCTCTACAGGATCTCTTAAGCTTAAAAATTGTTCAATATATTTAAACTGAACAAGATTAAGGCAATTTAATAGTAAAAAAATCTATGTAAATAATCAAAAATACGGAATAATAGAATGCTCGGACTACATTCAATTTTGTTGTTTGAAACACTGTGTAGTTACACACATATAGATAAAGATACACCCGATAATACACCCGAAACGTCTGTAAAGAAATCTTTTCCGATACAGAAGTGTCTCATTAGGAGAGAAATAGAAACCTGCCAATGTGAAAGAAAATATTTTTTTATGAATAAGTACCAAAATAAAAAGTATTCGAAAATGCAGCAATTGAAATTCTTAGAAAATGTACTTCAATTCCCGCAATCCGAATCTCTGACAAATTTAAAACTGGTAGGAATTGTATTATTATCTTGGGTCATTTTACTGAAAACATTTAATCGAATAATATATTAAAAATATATTAATTTTAAACAAATATACAAATAAATGGGCCCCTCACATTTCATAATTTTAGCAACTAAAATTTACCAGAAAAATATATCACATGCGGACACTGATATCCTTGTAAATTGATAAAATAATGACATGAGTATGACTGAAATACAGAAAATAATGATATGAGCATTTTAAAAATCTGGTTCCATAATTTTTATTATCGATAAAAATTAATTGATAAAAATACTCCCAATATAAAAATTATTATCCATAATTATAACTGCAACAAAATTAAAGGCAACGACTTATGTTCAATCGTGAATAAAAAAAGAAATTAAATATCTCGGAGTTATAATGGATCAACAACTAAAATGGCACAGCCACATAAATGAATTGGTCAAAAGAGTGAGAAATTGCATAAACGAGTTTATATTCATATTCATAAGGTTAAAATACATTTTATATGCAAACAACTTAAAATGGTTGTATTTTGCTACCTCGCGATATAGCATTATTGGGTGAAAGTTGTACAAAGAACGATTATTTATCAAAGGATCTTAAAAAATCAACTTTCTATACACATATATTCTCCTCGAATAAAAAAATATTTACAATAAAAAAATAAAATATTTATACAAAACACATATATTAATAAGGGATAAATTATAGAAGTCTAACAGAGACGAAACTAATTTATATGTGAGAAAAGTGAATGCAAGTCTTTTATACAATGGCTCAGTAATGACCGTAGTAATATATTAATAAATCTTGATTCAAACATATAGTATATAGAATGAGACATATTTTCACAGCATAATTGTTTAGTTTGAAAATAGCATGAACATTGAAGTGACGTGTATTTCGTGTATGAATCTTAATTACTAAAAATGGTGTACGTATGCATCATACCTCGTCGCTGGCAATATAATATTCGCGATTATTTTTTATTTTATTCTTTCTTTCATACGAAAAATTTATTTAAAATAATTAACACTATACTAAAGCATTTAGCTTTTTAGATTGTTTTTGGTAAATAAATAGTGACCACTACGCAACCACGGCCTATATTTAAGAAAAGAAGAATTTGAGCTGCGTAAGATAAATCTAAACGAACCTACATTTTACAAGACCTCCCCCTATAACTCCTCTTGGCCGCCCCCATCCAGGCAGGCTCTTGAGACAATTGAAGAGCAAACATTACAAAGGCGCTAAACGACGCAAATAATTCAGAAATAAACATTGGTACCTATCTTTCATTTATCTCAAAACGAGATGAGAAATCTGATAAAAGAGATAAAAAATCTAAGAGATTTTATTAATAAACAAATATAAAAAAATGTATTAATTCAACAAAAATACATTTAGAGGCTTTCGTGTTAAGCAGGTTGTAATCTGTAATTAAAAAAATATGACACCAAAAGTCTTAACATGTTCAGAATAATCCATGGTAAGCTGTATCTATGGTAGTAGAGAAAGGATTATTCCCATTTTTATACGCCATATTGTGCGACAGTATGACAGCCTAAAAAGGGAAATTATTCTAGGCTCGACTTTAGGACAGAAAAGACCTGAGAATTGTAACGGGAAGAGGGTGACTGCGAAGAATAAGTAAGTGCTCTGAATACAATTACTACCAAGGGCAGGGGCGTGCAGTAAGAACATTGAAGCATGACATTTAAGTAAGCATATATTTTAGAAAAAAAAATTGTATTTAAAGATATATTTTACAGTACTCCTATCACAATGATTATCGTAATATTAATTTTTTATATGTCATAATGTTTCGTCACAAAACTACTTTATTTCGATAATTTTTCAAAATATATGTTTATGTAAAGGCTATGCATCAATGTACTCACTGCAAGTACCTACCAGTAGGTTTATCACATGAAAAAAATGATAAAATAAACGGGATGCGGTGAAAATGGGGCCGCCCAGGAGCATTTGTGTAAAATTTATGTACGATAGTGTGAAGAATGAACAAATTAGAAGTGAATGGAATACGTAGTTAAAGCTACTGATACACATGCTTATTAGTGGCACGTGAGCAGGCGCAGTATCGACTTTCTTTAGCCCTTGGTTATTAGTGGCATGTGTGTACGCACATTGCTAGTAATGAGCATGCCACTGTCATTCACCAGGAGAAGGGGTATCTTTGGAGCATGTGTGAACAGGCTTGCTTATTATGAGCATGCTTATGTCATTCGCGGGCTTCGCGGCTAGTATTGTCAATGCGATCTTCTCAGTCCGCGACAGATGAAACAAATATGGCGCGTTGGGGAGATGATAAAACATTACTTTTCGTGACTTATTATAGGAATCACGAATGTATGAAATACTCGGTCACCGTTGGGTAAAAATAAAACAGCGAGAAATAATGTTTATAAAATTTTATTAAAAGGCATGAATGATTCAAATCTTACAATAAAAATTATAAAAACTAAAATTAAAAAAGTGCGGATGGAAACTCGGGAACTGTTTTGCTTTATTGGTTATAGTAGCTTTGAGCATGCTTATTTATGAGCATGCCATTAATAAGCATGCTTATAATGAGCAAGTGTGTACAGTTGTTAGGGCATGCTTATTAGTGGCATGCTCATAAGCATGCCACTAATAAGCAGGTGTATATGTACCTTAAGAGATCAAAGCAAAGAAGCTGAGAAGCTTCGGTCATGTGCTTCGGTCATAATTGTGTACGGATCATATTTGTATCGAATAAAAATTTATTAATTAGGTTTCATATTTTAGAAACACACGGAGACGTTTTTTTTAAAAAAAATTGTATGATCTTCTCAACCCTTTTACATAATTGACAATTTTTCAACATAAATAAATTAAAATGATATACACACCTATTATTTTGTTAAGCTGAATCGAATTCTAAAAAAATCGATTTCTTAATCAAAATTCCTATTTTCAGCCACCTAAGACGTGTTGTGTCTCGCGTTTAACATCCAAACGAAGAAAGATGAAGCTATACTACATGTATTTGGAATATGAATATACAGGAGAATATCGAACTAATAAAGAAAATAGTGTATGGCGTTTACGTTGGTGTTACTAGGAATTAAAGATGTTTCAATGACAAGGCAATATAGAGCATACGAATGAAGCGCAAGCCTAAAACATCTAGTCCATAATGAAGCTAAAGGAGATGAAGAAAAAGTAGACACAAAATGAGTGATCTGTCTATTCTTAAAAACATAGTGCAGAAATCGATGGAAGTGTATTTTTAGGAGCACAGGATTGATAACGACAGTGAAAAATAAAAATGAAACAACCCTTAAAAACTTATCTTAATAAAAGGTTTAAATCAGCTCGACACCTAAAGAAGGTAAGGCCTTTAAAAGAAAAGTTAATTTTTTAGGAATAATATAATAAAAAATATAAAGGTTCGCCTTAGAACCACACTTGACAGTGTAATCCACCGAATAACAATACTTAACAAACTATAACGATAAATGTACAGGTTCCAGTACACACCCAATATACTAGTAGGATTTCAGCTTGCTGTCGAGAACACAGGAGAAGAGGAACAGAGGAAAGGTGGTGGTTACGAAATACCTTTATCCAATGATGAATAGACATGGGCCGAAGAAGGAAGTACAAGAGATCTTGAACATTCTTTTGTGACGAACCAAACGACCGAAACCTACGACGTAATAAAGAAAATTGTTAAGCCCAAACATGAAAGATATTCCTCAGTCGATTGGTAAAACTTGACAGGGTGTTGAAAAGCAAAGTCTTCCTCTTACCCCCTGATTCTTCTGTCTGTTTTTCTGTGAGAAATAATTGACTTACGCACAACGCGGGACCAACGTGGAATGTATAAAAGAAGGATCTACATGGTTCAAATGAATTCAATATAAGCGCGATTTTCAAAAGAAAATAAGAAAAACATTATAAATTAACAGTAATTCATTTATTTGTAAGAGGGAACAAAAAATTGAGATGTGAGTTTTGCAAATTGTTAAAAAGCAAAATGAGATTTCCGAAAAATTAGGAAATCTTTCGGAGATATGTTCACCCGAGATTTAAATTCTTGAATAGGTACCTACATTAAGTTATATAAATAAACTAACTCTTAGTCTTATATAAAATGTAACAAAAATGATTAATGCATGCAATTTTTAACACATACCTACATCTGAAAACAAATTTTCCACACAGTAGTAGTTTAAATTGATTAAAATGATCTTAGGTTTTCACAGCCACTCAAAGTTTTCTGGTTTTTGTTTTTCTGGGATATTATGCCGTGTTTTTACGACCTTTCTGGTCGACGTTTCAGATACTATTGCAGGGTTCATCATCATCATCAGGGCTGATGTTGATAATGGACCCTGCAATGAATGGTATCTGAAACATTGGCCAGAAAGGTGTAAAAACACGGCATAAAACCCCAGAAGGCACAAACCAGAAAAGTCTTCATTCTTGTTTAAACATTTTGAACAAATAACATGGCATCTTAATTTTTGATAATTAATTAGATATGTCAAAGTTTAATATCTAATGATAGATGGTAATTGCGAGCTGAAAATTGTTGCATTGTCGTAGAAATACTTGGTGCTATAAGTTATTAAAGTTCGAATGCTTTTACTACTCTTTTTGCTACGAGAGAGCTACATACAAACAAATTCTCCGCTTCATAATTAACCTCAACGATCGCTTACACAATATTTGTACAAGCTGTACATTCACATCGCTTACACAAACATAAAATAAGCAGTACATTCACATCACTTCGTAAAACTCTCTTACCACAAATCTATCCAATTTTTTATACGTACTTTTATTTAACACATACCGCAAATTTCTAACATTCACCTTACGCTTTCTATTTTATACACGTATACTGTCGTCGCTCTTAGTGCTGTGGCTGTAAATGTTCTCTTGTTTTTATTATTAACTATTTAGATTATTTAGATTTTAGAAATGGGGTGATTTTTTTACGGTAGGATTCTACTTTGGGTGCTCAAAAAAAGGCTATTTGTAAGGTTTTTTTTATGAAATTATAAATAATTAATTAAAGTAGGGCTTATTAGGTTTAATAAATACACTCTTGAAATAACTTTTTTTATTATATATTTTATTCCCATTTAACGAACAAAAATATCATTTGAATACAGCGCCTCGATTAGTTGGTGGGTCTGCGCTGGTGTTGAAATTTCAAAAATGGGCCATCTAAAACAGAATAATTTTAAATTTTTAGGTTCAATATATCACTAGCAACCGACTGAAATATAATTATTTATAAATTTTGATTTTAACTTTTTTTGGCAAAAAGTAGTGAACAAATATGGATTTATTTAACTTAATTTTTTTTATTTTTAACTTTTTCATTTTTGCATACTTGTACATCAAAAATTCAAGATAAGTGAATTGCTAGTGATATACTGAACCTAAAAATTCAAAATTTTTCTGTTTTAGATGGTCCATTTTCAAAATTTCAATACCAGGGCAGACACACCTTCTAATCGAGGCGTTGTAATCAAATGGTGTTTTGTATGTTAAAAGTGCATTAAATATACTCTATATTTTTTTAATGCATTTCAAGAGTGTATTTATTAAGCCTAACAAACCCTACATCAATATCTTTATTATAAATAAATCTCATAAAAAAGGTTTTTTCTAGCACCCGAAGTAGAATACTGCCTTAAAGGAGGTGATTTATTATTTTTTTTAATGGCACTTATTATTATTATTATTTTTTTATTGAAATTTTTCGAAAAAAAACATGTCCGCGTCATGTCGATTTTCATGGAGCTCCTCTTTCGTCACTAAAATGCAACTTTTCTCGGTGCACGTGTGCTCGAATCCGAAAAAAGATTTTGTACTTATTAAGAAATTAAATATCTACAAGGATCATTATTTGCGCAAGTAAGGTGCATTTATTTTATGAATGTCACTTGCGTTATTGTGATTGATACCCTCTGTAACAAGTAAAGAGTGTTAGATAGACGGTCGCGCAGAGCAGTCGTTTTTTTGTTTAATATTTCTTGTTTAAAGACACTGTTACCACAAAAACGCCAATATGTCTAAGTGAGGAAAAGAGAGATTGCTTTCAGGTCAAGCAAAGGTGATATTTTTCAATGTACATAAATAACTAGAAGAATTATATAAAACCAGTTATTCGGTTAATTATATAAAACTAGTCGTTAACCCGCGAAAAAATCACGGGACATAATAATAATTAATAGCGACCCTTGTGTGTAACCTGAACCGCGCGCTGATTGATGTCCGGGCCTCATTAGAGGCTAGTTATCATCAGTGTTGTTGTTGTAATTCCAGCCCGATTCCAGACGAACGAAGATTCCAGATATGAACAAACAGACATTCGAAATTAATTAAGATAGTGGAATGATTCCAACAAACCGAGAATTCGTAGTAACCAAGGTTACAAATAGGCCGTTTGAAACCAAGGTTAAAAACAAAAAATAATCCTAACAGCATCATCCATCATCATATATGATACATACACTCAACGGCATTTATGATTGTTGATTATTTTATAAACTGCACATATTACATAAATTATTTGATTTTCTTACTAACAATTCAGATATCAGCTATTGAATTTAAAAAATTAAATATTGTTTTTTTTTTAAATATATATACGCTTAATTCAGTTTTTATTTTAATTTTCTAATACTATTACTATTTATTTTTGCGTCTATCATTCACTCAAAAAATAATTTTCCGAGTTTTTGTAAACGCACTGTTACTCACACTGTACAAAATGGTTTTCATAAAATGAACGGACTCTACTCTGCACCCTTTAGGTACTTTGATAATCTGGTGTACCAACACTATATTTTTTATGATATTTCAAAAATGTATATCTATTCTAACTCTAAACAATTTAAAGAATCATAAAAAAGACCTAATTGAATGTAAATCCCGATTGTAAACAAATATTTTAATGCAATTTTCACATTTATAAGTTGATTAGTTTTGATGTAATTAAAAAAGTTCACGCCTGCCAGTAAATGCAAACTTCCGCCAAAAAAAGCAATATATAACTGTCCAAAGAGGTTTAATCCAATATTGCTGGTTGTAACGATGGTAAATTAGTAATTATGTTGACCATTTATCGATGAATCGCCCCATGTGACTGTTAACATACCTCTCCTCTACATCATTACTGTCAAAACTTTGAGGTTTACGATGATACACCTTGTTTCAAACACTGCGGAGAACAAGTCTAATTTCATCTAAATGTTAAATATTATTTTAATCAAAAAGTCTCTAATGAATTTTGTTTCAAAACATCACTCCGAACTCCCGAGCCTATTTGTACAGAGACTATCATCGTGAATCAAATTCTCAGATCTCGGCCCGTACAATATATGTGAATATGTGTTACAGTAATGTTACAGTATATGTGAATCCCGGGATGATCCGGGTGAATCCGGATTACACATTTCCACGTGGCCCAGAAACTCCAGTGATTATAGAGCCAAAAGTGACAATGGTGAATAAACAATCACTGTAACGGTACTATGAATTAAAAAATAAAAGAAATGTAATAATGCAATTAAAGAAAAATTAAATGAAAATCTTTTTCTTCATCTTATGGTGCCATCTCCTATCGGAGGTCGGCGATCATTCTGACGTTCCGTGCGACGGCAATTACCATCGCACGGAACAACTCAGTCGAGTTACACTTATAACTGTCCTTCAAGTGATGCAGCCATGCTGCGACTTCCTGTGCTTCTTTTATGACTTATTTTCTCCTGGATGATGAGTTAGTTTAGTCTATATTTTGGTCCTCTATAACTTGTCCGAGATTTTCTTGTCAAGATAATCCGCAAAACTTTTCGGTCTTTTTCCATACGACTTTTGCAGTCATGATCTCAACCCTGGAATATGAATGTGAATGGTCAGATGCTACGTGTTTTTGGAATTATTTTATGAAATGGAAGGATGAACACTTAAGATGAATAGATAAGGCGACTTGATTCATTCAAGATGTGGATCTACAAAAGGATACTCAAAATAAGCTGGATGGACAGATTTACGAATGAAGATGTTATGAATCGAATGAATGAAGAAAAATAATTTATTAACCATTAAAAATCCAAAAACTTTAATATCTCGGATTCATCTAATATTTCATAGAAAGATTGCCGGAAGTCGGGGCCCTGGAAGGAGAACAACATGCCGAAAAACCTGAGACAAAGATTTGGCCAGTCTACTATATAGCTATTCCGAGTCGCAGTAAATAAAGTTCTATTAGCCGTCCGTTGAACGGATAGGGCACTAAAAAAGAAAAGGAGGACTTCAATTTATCCACCTAGAAAACTTTCAATATGCTTTATCTATATATATATATATAATATAATATATATATATATATATATATATATATATATATATATATATTATATATATATATATATTATAGACAAAGTTCAATATGCACCTTCTATAGACAGTATAGGCATAGAGCCACATCTCGAAAGCCTCGACTTTGCAGATTAGTTCACGGTGTAGTGTCCTTGCCTCCACCCCAATGAAAATAAGTTCTGTCAATTAAATGTTCTAAATCATTTTCTCTCTACTGGCGGCTATCGCTCCAAAAGTATTTTTATTATCCAAGATCCATTATAAACTGACTTGGATCAGATCCTCGTTAAGACCAACCAGTACTTTTTATATCTTCTTCAATAAATGCAAAGAGACTTTCTAGTTAATAAGAATGATATTGGTTAAAAAATTGATTTTTAATAGTTGTAACTATTATATAGTAACTCTTTTATAGTAAAACGTGTAAAAATTATAATGTTAGAGTTAAGGAATACTTAAGGTGTTTAAATAGCAAAAACTTTCCTATATTTCGTAATCATCTTCTGGAAAAAATCATTCTTTTGATATTAAAAAAGGCTTTTTAATTTTACATACAAATAATACAGGATTACAGAAGGATGAATTAGAAATTTAAAAATGAAGTTTTTATTATAATTGAAATATTATAAATAACCAGGTCTTTTTGCTTTTATATATATATCTTTTTAATTTGTTTTCACATTAGTACTGAATTAGTTATTCATCTTTCATTAATTTATTTTTTATTTTGTTAATGGATGTACTTTAATGTATTTTACGTTGTTGTAATGAACGTTAATGTATGAACCTATACTGATGAAGAGACCATTGCCTCGAAACATATTTTTTGTTAATTATAGAACTTTTTTATTTATCCATTTAATACGAAACCCTCTACGATGCAAAAAATAATATTATCTTTTATTAGAACGAAAGTAAAACAGTAGATTATTTTATAAAAAACTAACCCATAAAAACCAAGTTTTTATTAAACTCCCTTTCTCATTTACTAGTGGAAACCGGTTTGGCGCTAAACCTACGCGTTGGGCTTCGGTCGGGCGATGCCACGAAAGGGAGTAATAAAAAAATCCATAAATCTAAAATTATACTATAATCAGGTTTATTGTCTACCAGATGCGTCACAGTCTCTTCATACAACTGAGTAAGTTGTATAAAAAAACATTAAAAATTTGAAAAATCCAAAATTATACTATAATTATTTTTATTTAACGAAAATTTAATAGATCTTTTTGATCATCACCACGCGTCAGCTTGCAAAGTTTCAGCTCGATTGGATCACGGGAAAAGGGTTAAAAATCGATCCAAAGTTTTTTCGTCAGACAAGCAACCAGACGCCACGAGTTAAAAGAAAGGGAGTAATAACCCATAAAAACCAAGTTTTCATTACACTCCCTTTCTTTGTAAATTAAGTTTACCATCATGTAATTAAATAATTGATTGACTGAAAATTTAACATGTCTAGACAAATATCTATGTCATAAATCTGTAAAAATATCTCTTTATAATTTGATTTCTTCCCAAAAAACCGAAGTGTGCTGTCATCTGTGAACCAACTGTCATAAATTTTCGAAATTCGTAGTGATGTACCTATTATACCTACCGACGGAGTAATTCAAATTTTAAATATTCCGTGACGTTAAAATTTTAAATATTCCGTGACGTTATCGGGCCGCCACCCCGATGCCGTTGGTAGTAATCAAATTTTTGAAATGATTCCAATTTGAAAAAACCATTAAAATTTCTAAAAATCCAAAATTATACTATAGTTATTATTATTTTTTAACGAAAATTTGATAGATCTTTTTGATCGTCGCCACGAGTCTGCTTGCAAAGTTTCAGCTCGATTGGATCACGGGAAAAGGATTAAAAATCGATCCAAATTTTTTTCGTCAAGAAAACAAGCAAGCAAGCAAGCAAGTTAAAAGAAAGGAAGTAAAAATGCGAAGGATTTTCAATATTGCAAAAATTGAATAATTTTTTTTTTGTGCGGTGCTGAAAACTTAATTGTGAGGAAAAAGATATTTCGATGTTTATCTACAGCTTTAAGAAAAATATTATTCGCTTGCAGAGACGGAAATGGTATCTTACCCTCAAGACGCAATCTATTCTAACTTGTAGGAGAGAAGGAGAGGATTAAGGGGGCTAAAGAAAATCCAGTTGCTTTTTGAATACAGCGATGCTATTATCAACGAGCGCTGAGAAGTGATCTCTTTCTAGAAAAGGGATGCATGATAATTATTTATACAAAAAAAGGTATGATATAAAAAAATTTAATTAAGCAAACATCGTAAAATGTACCACACCCTCCCCCCAAAATTATATACTAAAAAAAATTGATATTGTCACAAAAAATGAGCTATATAACGTAACCATAGTGACTGCGTATTTAATTAACTGCATAATCTACATAAATAAAAATGTAGATGTTCATTTGTACAAAATCGCTAATCTCTGAAAGTTCTCAACCGATTGCTTGGAAATTTTGACACAACGTTGCATTCGATTATAAGCATTTTTGTGTACCTAATTTGTTTTCTTACACGTACTATTAATTTATAACAATAAAAACGTAAATTTTCGATTGTCCAAAATCATAAATCTCTTAAAATTACAGGTACCTACCCTTTCAATATTGATAAATATTTAGATAAAAGATTTTTCAAATTCAAATTTTTTGTTAACATTCGGTCGTTTTGCTTAAATAAAACGTTTGGACCGATGAGAAAGTGCAGCCAATCGTATATCTATACCTATAAAACTCAATGTCTGTCTGTCTATCGTTCTGTCTGTTCTCTATACAAATCTACCGTTTGTCCGATTTGACTCGAATTTTGAAAACTTATGCTTTATGACCTTTTCCATTCCCATTGTATTCCTTCCTCTCCCCCTGATACATTTTCAAAGCAAATCTGTACCGTTCGATCGCTCGGACTCAAAATTTGGAAACTTATTCTTTAGGACCCGGCGGGTAACATAGGCGACATTTTCCTCCTCCACTTTTACTCCTTCCCCTTCCCCTTGATGTATTTACAATGCAAATCTAACCATTAAACCGATCCGACTCAAAATTTGGAAACATATTCTACACCGTATGACCGATCTGACCCAAATTTTTCATGTTTATTTTTCATGACCCGGCGGGTAATAAAGACAACTTTTCCCCCCTCCCTTCTTACCTCACCACCACACCTGATATATTTTTTGTACAAATCTACAAGGTTATCTTGCTATGCTAATGCTGATGCTATGCCGATCTAATCCAAATTTTGCTTTCTTATTTTTTTGGTCACGGTGGAATACATAAGTCACAATTCCTTCCTGGACATCCCATCCATTCCAGCCTAGGATCTTAACGCGCCTAAACAATAATTACTTTAAAAAAAATGAAAGATGTAGTAAATGTTGTTGTGTTAATGCGGTATAATGAATCTAAGAAGCTCAGTATTGCGAGACAAGTACTATGTATTATTATATCTCACAATTAAGTCTCACAGAGGCGAAGCTTTTTATATAGGAAACGTGTATGGAAGTCTTTCTATAGGATGTTCCAGAACTTACGATATGTAAGAACTTAAGTGATTACTCTATAAAATTAAACGTTCACCATCGTAAGAAAATCAACATTATCATATTTTGAAATTTTTAAGTTTGAAAACCTTTAACATATTTAAAGGTACTAAGATAGAGATATCTGTAGACGTTCTCATGAAAAAGTATTTATAGATTTTTGCAGGTGGTAATGATATCTCTATAATTTTAATGTGGAAAATTAAGTAATATATTTTTTTAATGTATTACATATAATATTCTTCCGAATTATTTAATATACACTCTAGAAAATGCTTGAAAATCAATATTTTCAATATTACATATTAAAATACTACGTCTTAAGTTTAAGAATAAGATTTATGTTTTTCGGTAAGATGAATGTATGAGCTAGGTGGCTCGGTTATACCGGGTTAGGATTTCGTGGCGAAATTGAATACTGAAACACAACAAAATATTGTCAAAACCGGGGACATTAAGCATGATTTGTTAGCAATATCCCCTTAATCTCCGAAACAGCGGGGTATGCTGGAAACGCTCATATTCGCATAAGATGTCGGTCGCTACATAGGTGGTTGAGCGTAGTGCCGTAGCTTGCGTTCAGCGGATTGTACTTCTTTATCGTCTTGGGGATAGTTCGCTATTCAGAATCTGAACAGCCGCTAATCACGGATGTGAATGGCCATTATGTTCTTTAAGTCCCTAGTGTCCCTCCCATTCATGGTATCAGATGTGAAATATATCCCGGTCTGCCTAACTCTTCCATTAATTTATATTTCCGTAAAAAATAAATTACTCTGTGTATGGAAGTGAAGCCTGGAATTGGAAAAAAAAGTAAGTAGACTGAATGCGGTGGAAATGCGATCTCTGGAGTGAGGAATGAACAAAGTAGAAGGGAATGTAATGCTGACAGTGTGTGGTAGATGGAATAAAGAAAAGAATGCTGAGATCGTTTAGACCGTATGAGCGAGGAAAGGATGGGTAAGAAAGTATATACGCCGAGTATTAAAGGTAGATAACAGGAGTAGAGGGCGTTCGCGAAAGACCTGGAATGATCAGACACTACAAGTATTGGAGGATGGCCTTGTTGCCTCAATGAATTGAGCGTAATGATTAGCACTCGATTCAAGATGGTCGGCGATACATTATTTATATTATTGGAAAATCAATTTCAAGTGAGTAATTTTTTGACAGTTTAGTGGATGCACTCGCATTTCGTGGTTTTAGCATTTCCGCTTCAATTCCGTTTTAATATTTTTTTTTACCATCAATTCACCAAAAGAAGATAACTTCACAAAAAATCAATGAAAGTATGTGTAATCGTAAATGTATATTTTAAATATAACTTACACCAAACATTTTTGACTACAAAATTTCATCAAATGTTTGACTAAGATATAATGGTTAAATTTTCAGCAATTTTGACCGTTTTAGTATTAATCCTATCAAATTTAAATCTCCTAATTTAAATTTTATCTCCTTAAACTTAGAGATTTACCGCTGATCAAATGTATCCTGTATCCCAAATCATTAAATGAGATATCCTAGAATATATGATAACTTTAAAAAATAAGACGTGGCCATAATTGAATGTGTCACGGAGCCGCAGGCGACATCGGCGGCTAGGTAGGGTGACATCTATCAAATAGTATTATTTTCACATTTCTTCATATTTATCAGTGTATTTATCACTATAAAAACAAAACTCTAACGGGCGAAGCAGGGCTGGGTCGTTAGTGTACATAAAAATCGGTCACGACGTAACCAATGAGAATAGACCCTACTATTATTTTTGTCTTATCATATTTAGAACATGTTGAGTATAATTGTACGAATAATCATAATAAAAATAATCATATTATATAAAATAAGTTACATAATTTTTGACAGGTTATAGCTAGTGATATATAATATTACATATAACAATGAATAATGTTAGAAGAAGGCCGGAAAGAAAATAAAAAGTTAGGTTATAAAAAACATTTAATAAAATTTACTATGTTATCTCTACTTGAGTTTTTTTTTAAATACTTGTGAGTATCAGAATCTCACATCATCAGGTGAAGTATCAAACTTACTTTGATTCTTTTGATACTTCACCTGTTGATGAGAGATTTTGATTCTCTCGAAACTAGTAATGAAAAGATAAAAAAAAATCAAGCAGAGACAACATAGTAAATATTTTAAATATCTATCATTATGATACTCTACAATGTACATATGTTAACGCCAAATACATCAATAAAAATAAAAGTATTGGGCAGCTATGGTCTAAATTTAAATCTGCCAATGAGAATGGTAAAGAACTTTTGTCTCTCATTGTCAATGAAAATGATAAAGATACTCTTGAAATTGTGGTAAAGTGATTTAAAGGCATTTTAATTTAAAAACATTGATGAGTATGTACTAGTATACTTTGGCAGAGTTGTTGTAGACGGTGATGATAATCGATGTAGAGGAAGAAGTACGAATCTAAGGAATTCACTGTGTTCACTGTATGTTAAGGCAATCTTATGTACCACAACGATCAACATGTTAGAGATGGGTCGTACATGAAGGAACTGTTCTTTTAAAACAGTTTACTTTATTGAACGAACGATAATTCTCTCTAGTGAACTTAATATTCATTAGTGTTGGAAATATTTTTTTGAAAACGACGAGTATTTATGGAGTATTTATGATGCTTTTCAAATCCTCAATCCCAAATCCCAATAGCGATTACATTTTTTACAGTTAAGTCTACAACGACTTGTTCACCGACATCGACCTTTATTATGTGTCTCTATACCACCTAAGATCATAAGTGAACATAATTCTCCGACGCAAAATTGAGTTAATACTTGATTAATAACTGAATATTGATTTAATACTGTGATGCAAGATATAAATAAAGTTAGGCTTTTTTTAATACGTATACTTTAATATTGTTATTTACTTCATTAAGTTCTACTTACTACTGTTACAATTGATGTCTTTTATTTTAACATGCTTATATTATTGTTATGTACTACTTCAAAATTATTTCTATGTGAGATATGTTAGGATAAAAGTTATTATGTTCCTTACTATATATTGACACTCTCAAACATTTATACATATCATTTGCTTATATTTGTTAATATTTCCAAACAAATAAATAAATTCTACCTCTTCTCACCAGGCAGCGAAATTTTGTGTTGGGAAGGTGAACAGTTCACTTATTATGAACGATTGGAGATGTGGACAAAGTACCGTTTCAAATCCCACCTCCTCGTCAGAATTTTTTTTCGGCGGAGTTGAAGTGAATAAAACGTCCTTCGTTATTGAAAATCAATAATTTAAATGAACGATTCCAAGTGAACAATTCACTTGAATGAACGACTCGTTTAGTCAACTGAACTAAAATTCTCATTTCTTCTACACATCACTACGGGATCAGTAATGACTTATGTCATGAACTGGTTGCGAAAGAAGAATTAATTCCCTAATACAATGAAATACCTAATACAATAAACCGAAAATCACAATTTAGCAAATCATGAGACATTCATAAAAATAGTAAAATTAATAGAAGTGGCTTTGGAAGATGAGATACATTCTGGACATATTTACTACTTTACTTTCTTTAAGTTTTTATACTTTTAATAAGTATTTACTTTGACCTATCCATAACTGTTTTAAAAAGCACGTAGTTATTTTTTCAAACTAGGCAAACCAGACGTGCCGCAATGTGGACAAAGATTTTACATTAATTCACGTCTATTTAAATCGGATGTCTGTAATTGCACTGCAAGCTGGATATATTACTGATATTGGTTAAATGCTAATTTAAAAGCACTCATATTGTCTACTATCTATCTTTCTCTACTTTATCATTCTATCTATCTATCTATCAAATCTACAATTAATTTTCGTTTGCTACTTCAGATTTAAGCTGGGCGCTCTTTAGGCTCCGAGTTTTTCGGCTTTGAGGGTGAATGGTGGAATGGGCTTACTTAAGTAAATCTTTGCACAGTGGACATTAGCAATTTTCATTGAAGTAGGTAAATAGTAAATTATGTAAAATCTGCACGAGATATTTAATTAACGGCTTAGTAACAATTAGTTAGAGATTACGCGAAATTTCATGACAGCGTTTGTTTTATACGATTGCTCAAAATTAGATCACATTTACTTCGTTGATTACTCATTTACAAAAGTACTTACGAAGACAGGTCAAAAATTGATTAAGTTTTTCGTTCTACATTTTACTTACACAAAGTTCAACATCTATATCCTTTTTCTACACAGTCACCTTCCTTGTCAGAGCACTTGGTCCAGCGGTCCACAATCTTGCGTATTTCTTCCAAAATGCAGATTTCGGTCGGTCACGAAGCCACTTCCTGTATGTTTTTGGAAGATCGACGACCTCGCAAAGCATCTTTAAGTAACCATCATGATTTAATGGGCAGAACCATGACTGATGTTCACAGAAGACCTTACTTAACCGATCGTAATTCGCCTTTTCGATAAGAAGCTTTTTTCGAGCTTGCTGAATCATGTCACCCATAGTGAAGATTGACAAGCGTCTTGCTCCATCTTTGTGCATCATACTTGTCTGGTCACTTTTACACTTTTTGATCCACAAATGAACATTTTAAGGAAATGTGATAAATCACTGCCTGTTGTTCATTTATAATGCAAAAATTATAGTAAGACGTATATGTTTACACTGCAATAGCCAGAAGGCATGACGTGATGGGAATTAAATTTCGCGCAGTTTTACCAACTATTGACAACCTTGAAGTGAAGGTGTATTATGGAAAAAGAGATAATAATTTTTCACTCATATTCGTAAAGTGATGCTGAGTTACTAAAAATGCGTTGTGAAAGTAAATAAATGGGCATTACCAGATCTAGCTAAGGTAAAAATTGTCATAACACTGGTCTTACCGTATTTCCTTGTAGGTCTGAGACAAGGTCTTGGAAATAAATGTTCAGTAATAGACGTTGCACCTGTTAAAAAATCAAAACTTACCAAGTTAAAACTATATTTGAAGAATATGTTTTCTAGTGGGTTACCTAAGGATATATTATTTCATACTATTCATAGAAATTGTTATTTTTAAGTTAAGGTTAAAAACTGTTATTTTAATATTGTACAAGTTATTTTAAAAAACTGAAAATTTAAGAGTTTCTAAGTAGGTATGATATGATATGAATTATTCTTACGTTATTTTATATAACCCACTAGGGAAAATTTTTCTTCAAAATTCTGTTTCATATTTATCAGTTTGATTGTTTTGAAAATAAGACGCTGGAGAAGCGCGCGCAAGCGCGCCGCGACGGGAAACTCATCGATGAAATCCGACAGCCGTATATTAAATGATATGAATGTGTTTTTTTAAAACAAATATGTGGAAATTATGACGTTCAAGCGATAATTTTTTTTGATAGAACGAAAGGTTGACGTGTTAGTTAGTGTTTGTGATGGAGAATTCTTTTCTTTTCGATGAAAATTAGACGATGCGCATCAAATTAAAAACCTTCTATCACCCAAAAAATATCATATTTGCATATTGATAGACTGGCTTCAGAAATGTCAATTTTACAAACATTTTACATATTCAATATGTAATAACTCGAGATGTATTTGACTTATAAAAAATCTGTTCGACAAAAATTAAGTTTGATATATCTTTAAACGATTTTGTCAAAAACGATAATGGCCGTCATGGATTTTAATCGTAAACGAAACCGTTTAAAATATCTGTTGACGAAAAATGTTGATTCAAATCCGCTGAAGTGATTAAAATATTTTGCCATTTCTAAGGCCCGGTTGTTTCAAGTTCGATCAAAGTAAGCGGTCGATAAAAGCATAGATTTTTACGAAAACGGATCGTCTGATTGGTGGAGAACGTAAAATTTCAGTTTAAACTCTACGCTTACTTTGATCGAATTTGAAACAACCGGGCCTAAGGCGATATAATAAATTCGTGTGCATCTCAAGTCACTTACCCAGATTCGTATGAAATACGTAAATGGGTGTTTTCTAATGTTCTTCACGTCAAAAATTTTTTTTGAAGACAATTATGAAATTCTTGCGTACATATTTTCTATTTTCAATCAATTCTTCTTCTTTTTCGTAAGGTTCTATGCACTTTATGTGAAAAAATGCATTTATTACGTACAATTTTCGGTTGTTCCATATTTTGGGATTCAAAACGTGATGGTGATAGATACATACCATTCATGCATAGAATTAATGTAATTAGTTATTAATAAATTTATTTATATATTTATGTATTTATATTTATTATCTTCGACGTAACTCGAGCGTTTGTGATCCGATTTAAATTTGTAAAAATACCACAGATTGCTCTCTTCATCTACTTTAGAATACACACCACATACACGGGCATGGTAAATGGCGCCTCGACCGCGCAGCGGGCGCTTCGGCCGAGCAGCGGACGCTTCGACCACGCAGCGAACGCCGTCTGTCTGTGCTACTCATTCCGGCCGTTACTCGAACGCGCAGTTCGATCAGCGTGACACGAGTGTACTCGGAAAGGGAAGCTCGGCGCACAGCGTCTACCGCCAACCACTATCGGTTTTTTAAACCAAGTCGTTGGTCGAGCGTTTGTCATCCGATTTGAATTTCAAAAAATACCACAGATAGCTCTCTTCTTCTACTTTGTGTACACTCCACACACTGAAATGTGTACACTCCACGCATGAAATCTAGTTTATATATATTAATATATTTATTTATAAATGAATTTTTGTTAATAAGTATCTGAAAAAATGCAGATCATTGATAAAAAATAGAAGTAAGCAATAATGAATAATTATACGAATAAGTATTTCCGTATTTAGCTTTTTTAAATTTTGAGTTTAATTTCTGTCGCTGCTCAATTGATATTTTTAATTGTGAGATGTCAAAATTTACACATCATTTGCGACTACTGTAAGGCTCGCTCGCTTTTTTTATTCTGTCAACCACGCTGCAGCCAGTACTGTAATTATTTCTAATTTGTACAATACCAACTCTATGGACCAATGATTTTCCGAACAAACAAACAAACAAACACGTTCACTTGTTCTTAACATTCGTTACTTACTATTACATAACTTAAATCTTTCGTCTCTCTCGAACACCATTACCTTCGATTTGTTGACATTCGTCAGAGGTTCTCCTCTTCTCTCCATGCATACATTGGACTTCTTGGATACCAGGCAATGTAAAGAATTTTAATTACTTCTTCCACATAAAAATTGTAAGAAAATATTATGTAAAAAAATAGTATAACAGTGCCGCGCACGGGCTTAATGTGTCCTCTCGTATATTTACTAACAAAAATTAACATTTTTACCGGTCTTACTCTATTCTGTGTTCAGCTTCGTACAAATATGGAGGCGCTTCTGGTAGCGAACATGACACGAGTCCAATATCTTCCACCTGCTGTATATCATATTCGTCTTGATGCCTCATAACAAATTCACTTCCATCTAAAGAGGAAAATGGACTTATAGCTCTCAAAGTGTATTGGCACTGCAGGGCCATATAAGACCCTAGAATTAATCCGTCATTATTAATGGAAAATTGAAAATATTTTTAAATGTTAAAAATTGGTTAAAAACACATAAATGAAATAATTAGTACGGTTTTAATCAGCAATTCTTTTGTGTTTATTCATTGCAAATTATATTAAAGGAAATTCATTTCATTCAAGTTTAAGGTACTACATTTTTGGCAACACCAACCGTTTTCGGTTTCGGAATCACCGTTTCTTATTCAGGGTAAACTATAAACAAAATAGTACAAATGTGAGCAATTATATATGTACGAGTATATTTTTTGGCAACTCATTTTTGTATGTACCCGCCGTATAATATTATTTTTAACGTTCAACATTGTTTTACTGTCTGTTTTGAGTATTTTTGAAGTGAAAACTTCTTTAGGCGCGTTGGGCGTTTTTAAATCTTATGAGTTCGCGTCACCGACATGTTAATGTTAACAGTATATCTGTAGCTATAAGTATCAATATTAGCATGAAAAAATGTTTCGGTTACAATTTAATGAAAATGTTCGGTGGATCATTTAATTAAAAATAATTACATAATGATGTATCTACCTTTACGTGATAGAATTAATAGCAATTATAAATTATAAAATAAAAATTATAAATTTTAATTTTTGATGCTATACTTAATTTTAAAATCCCGAAAAAAACATATATTTCAAGTTTTAAGTTTTCTCTAAGGCAGTCCCGTCAACAGTGCAGTTTGACATAAGTATCCATGTAATAAGTATCATAAAATAAATAGATATGAAACAAAAAAAATGATTACTGCCTGTTTTTTTTCATCATTACTCTACATTAATATAAACACAAATTATATCATTTATTAATTAAAAATGATTACATAATGATGTACCTTTACGTGATAGAATTAACAGCAGATGATAGATAAATAAATAAATTTAATACTTCTTTTGAATCTCATTCCCCTCTTCTTCCCACCCTTACCACTTTATGCATTATCGTAATTTAAATCTTTGAAATGATTATCATAATTTAAACCATAATTTAATCTTTTATTACATATTCTTTATCATTTTTTTTACTTAGTTTCTTTTTACCAGCTTCGAGGAAACTTCACTGGTCATGCTAAATGAATATTTTTTCGATATTATATAATTTTTTATTTCATTTTACTGTATGTTTCCCAAAATAAAATAAAATAGATAGTAATCATTAAGTTTTTTATTACTGTGCGAGACAAGGGAATTATGAATGTCGGATTAATTTTATTTATATTTTTAGTGTGTAGTACATAGATTATCAAAAAGTCATATTTAGGAATTGAATTAACCGGGTATATTTTTGAGAATTTGCAAGAATATATAAAATGATTCTGTCATCATTATAAATCATTATAAATCAAATAAGGTTTTCGAAAACTAATCCATCACGCTACCGAAGTTTAACTACATGCAAAATTAGTTTTAAAATACCAGAAAGGGTTTCTCATAGTTCAATTAACAAAAAACTATAATTACAATATCGTAAATTCCATAATTTCTTCCGACAAGCGCTTGCCGGTGGCCATTTTATATCACATCCTCCCGCCCCGTCTTGACAGTTTACACATATCCCGTGGACCTTCTGAAGTACCTAAATCCAATTTATCTCAGTTAAAAACTAATCATGCGGCCATTTTTCTAATGTAACGACTTCTGAGTTTAATCTAAACTGCCAATGAATGTTATCTTTCTCCGGGACCTCCTTTCAATAAGTGAAATACATATTCCTAAGTTGTCACTAGCGACCACGCCACATCAAATTTGTGAAGCCTAATTTCTTGTGAACACAGTGCCAAAAACGTGCATATATTTAATCGTGAGATCTCCAATAACTTATGTTATCCGGATAATCCATTTTACGAGATTTATATGGAAACATCGTCTGTTATTTCCTCTCGTGTGCGGCTAAACATACTGAATAACTTGCCCCCGCTATCGACATCTTCGAAGCATCGGGTCAATTCTATCCTTTTGCCATCTTTCTCATATTTTAATGATACATGACATCTATTCCCTAAGAACGTGATTCCTATCACCAGGTAACTTCCATCTACTTTATTGTTGGGCCATCCCACCGGCAACCCAGAAGATCCATCCTTTGATCAACCATTTGTCGAACTGTGGAATTTCTAAAACTAAAGGAATGTTATAATAACGCTGATAACCAGTTCCTCTCCAAGAACTTTATTCTTAAAATTTCTATAAAATAAAACTACAGTATCACTAGGTTTTTTTATCTAAAGACTTGAAGACAACAAAAACAATAATTAAACTTTGAAATTTTGATTATGTCTTGAAGAGAAAATTATATATTAACCCTTGGTATTTTTGAATATTATATAGTAGCCTAAAGCACATTATAACCTTTGTAATTTTTGATGTATACATCTAGTTTGATTTTACCTCTGAAATCTCACTGCCTATTCCCAAATTCTAACGTATTCTTTTCAGGGAATTTGAACATTCCTTACATGATAATCTTTGAAAGTTTTGGATTTTACGTAGTAGCAAAAACAAAATTATAACCTTGATGTTTTAAATCTCACACGAAAGCAAAGAAATCAGTTTAATTTTGATACTCTGAATTTCTATATATTTACAAAATTATAACGTAACTCTAGTATTTAAATAAAGAATTACAATAAAACTTTGGTAATTAAAATAAAAAACTATACCTAAGATAAAAAAAAACCTATATTATTTTGATAATTATGTTAATTTTACCTCTGGAATCACACTGTCTCTTGTCAAATTTCAATTGTATTTCTCAAGGGAATTTGTGCATTCTTTTAGATAATTTTGTATTTGTGACTTACCCTATATCATTCTTGCTACCCCTTTAATGTGAATTTAATTTGAAAATATTGTACTATCAGCTCTTCTAAGTTATATGATAAAAATTAAGCCGACGTCGTCTTTTATTTCATATACAAGTTTAAATTAAAAGAACCCCTATATTCTACTAGCTTGAGATAGATTCCTGTTCCTGCCGGCTGAGCTCCCAGAGGTAGGTGTTTCGACGCGGCGCAGGTGATCAGGTAAAGAAGATCAATAACATAAAATAAAAACATGTGAATGTGCTAACTTCAAGTTTTAATTTTTAGTATACTTTGTTTCCTGATGAAGGCACTATTCGCCCCGTAACATGTTGATTACTCAAAAGATAGTGTTTTCATTTTATTAATATAAATAATCTTACCATAAAGTTGTTTTGCTGTTATTGAATTATTTATTTACGGTATTGTTATCAATAACACCTAATGATAAGAGGGACCGCTCTTCTCAGCAGTAAAAATATACCTAACTCAGGGTATTGTACAAAGTTAGTGGCAATTAAAATCGTGTTTCTTTTTTTCCATTTTTTTTCGAATTTCATTTCGTGTCGATTTCCACCTGTCGTCTCTTGAAAAGCTAAAGTTCTGTTTTTCACTAGATAATTGAACTTAATTGATGTTATAATAAAAAAAACACTTTGTATAAAACCAATTTTTATTAAGTTTTCTCTTTTTATTAATATGAATAATGTAAACACAATGATATATTGCAGTTATTGAAGAAGTAATTTTTTTTCGAACAGAATTAACATTTTGTAAGCAGGAGTGATTTGACATACCTCTTAGTTGAGTCTGCATTAAATCATGCAATGTTGTATGAATCAAAGAGGCACGGTGGTGAATATACCGCAAAAAGTTCACCACGTTTTTATACTGTAACGAAATGACAAAAGAGATTCATATTCATTCCCTTATACTAGTAGGATGTAGACTTGACAAGATGTTTCCATGTTCCCCTGTCTTGTATGAGTCAACCAGTCTAGACCCATTCTGTTTACGTACACATTTTTCTGTTGCCTCTCCCATCTTAATCTGGGGCGACCCACCGGACGTCTTTCTTCCCGGGTTGCCAGGAGGATTCTTCTTGGTACGCGTTCCTCTGGCACTCTTAGCACATTTCAAGCAACATTAATTGTGATCTGTAGGAGTAGGGGTTCCATGCCAAGTGTGTCGTCACTTCTCACTCTGTCTATCAATGTGACTCCCGCTACCCCCTTAGAAAACTTATCTCGGCAGCCTGGATCCTTTCTCTAACTCTCTCCGTCAGGATCCAAATTTGATGACCATATATTAAGGTGGGTCTGTACACAGATTTGAAAACAGTCAGTTTTGTCTTGACACTAAGCTCGGATTTTCTTATCACCGCACTGTATAGAGAACGTGGAACGCTGGCTGCAGTTCCGATTCTTCTATTTATTTCACTTTCCTGCCTCCCATCGCTAGAAAATTCTACCCCAGTATTCGAACTTTTTGACTTACTTCAGCTGGGTCCTCCGTATACTGATCGAGCACTGCTCTTGGTCTCTTCCTACGACCATAAGTGTTTAAGCGTACTAATCTTCATCTCTACTTGAGAGCACTCTTCATTGAAGGACTTTATCAACTCATGTAGGTCCTATTGTGTGGGAGCCAGCCTCGCTATATCATCCGCGAAGAGTAAGATCTATTTCCATATTCTTTTCTGACTAATCCTGTCCATATAAAGGGTGAACAGGATTGACTGAGGATTGATTGAGTGGGCAAAAGGGATTACTTACAGAATCCCATGTAATATAGCACAACACTATAGCAATCTAGGGTGATCTACAATATTCGGGAAACGCTTGGAATAACCGAGAAGTGACGAGAACCTTCTCCTAAATACTAGAATAATTTAGAAAGTTCGTAAATACCAGCATTTGGATATAAATAGCGCGGATCTAGGCCACTGCGCAGATGTCTGTTTTGACAGTTCGTTCGATGCAAAACGATGGCCAAGTGTGAGATAACCAAAGCGATAAATGAGGCCGAATAAACCAGAGTGGCTTCTATGTGCGAGAACTGAATATTCTGAGTGACAATTACGTATTACACAATCATAAAAGCCAGTTCATATACGAGAGATATACATCGAAGTAATGTAGATTAAAGAATAACGTTAAGTTTAATTCGTGTTAAGTGACTTTGTACATTGAATAGTTAATAAATCGCTAATAAAAATGCAGTGTTTCCATTTGTCCTCCCGCAGCCACGACCACGTGACAAAACGTTTGGGTTTTAATTAGGTTTCATCATGTTGTCATAAAACACAGGAATCAAATAATGGAGAAACTCACTGTCAATCTTGATCCTCGCAGCGTCGCTTTTTTTCACCTCCAGCGTGAGTCGGTCGGTGGTCGCGCAGTGGAACGCAGAAAACTGGTCTCCGTAATCCAGCTGGTAGACCAACATGTCTCCGTTGGGGAGTATGTGGTACTTTCCATCTGAAAAAAAAAAAGTATGAGAAAAAGAAAATTGATCGGGGGAAAAGGTAATCATCTGGCAATGGCGATACGAGCGAAATTCACCACTTTTTCTCATATCTTCATTGCATTTTGTATCACATTTTTGTATATAAAGGTATCATCAGGTTTCATCTAGACAAGAAATCAGCAATATTGACAAAGATTATGCTGTTTTATACTTATTTTAAAATCATTTATTTCTGTTCTTTTAGCTGAAGGCACAGGGCGCGCTCTCTTTGAATTCCCGTTTCAGTATAGTACGCTCGGTCGGTAACGAATCTTTCTGTGTAATAAAACTGGAGTAAATCACCTGTCCGTTTATTTACTCCACCTGAAAAACTATCACTGTATTCCCAGGCGGGAGTACACCACAATTTCATAAATAAATAATATAAAATATTTATTCATCAGGTTCTATATATTTTAAATACGAAGGTATATCTTTCTAAAATTAAAAACAAAAACAAAATTCTTTAAAAACTTTTTATTCTTTAATATATTCTGTTAACCAACGTTTCCTTTCTTTTTACTTTCTTATTTTGTGAATTTATTATTTTTTTGTATTGTGTAGGTACCTACTTTAAAAGGATTTATAGCCGTGTTAGCAACATAAAAAATAATCGTGTAATTAACAAGAGTATTCATTGTATTAACCACTAATTTGTTGAAATATCAATATGTTTCAGGGCCTTCATCGAAATACAAGGTATACTAAAAATTACAATTCAAAGTAAAGACAATTAACTAAATAAAAAAATAAATATATGGGAGACGAATAACTAATTAATCTTTAAACGGATATAGCAATGGGAAATATTATAGCAAAACAAACAAAAATTATATAAAAATGGTTATTTATAGATGAGTATAAAGATGTGTATACAGTTTTATAAATATTTAAGGTATTTTAGTTCACTAAGTTGAAAACAATTTACCACTATCCTTATAGCGTGTACCTTATTTACTAAAATGATTGATATAAAAAAATATATCAAACAAAAAATAATCACGTATCAAAGACGGAAACTAGACGAAAAAAATGACGGAATAAAAAGTACAACAAAAAATTGATTCTTATTGCACATCAGACGACATCTTCAATTTGTTTGAAGCAATTTTCAATTTTTCAATTTGAAGTATTTTTTGCGTATAACAGATTTTTTTTTAAATAGAGATGCGAACACGGAATACGCATCACATCAATATTCTTACTATTTTCAAACTAAGCTAAGCGCTTGCGCTATGAAAATAGTACTAACTTGCTAGTTTGGAGTGAGGTTCGAACCTGCGACTTTTGAATCACGAGGCGTGTGTCCTAAACAAGACCAACAAGCTACTCTTGACAATATTAGCTCATGTTTGAACATTTCTCTTATTTTTTTTATATCTTATTATATATTTATGAAATATAATAAGAAATACATTAATGAAAAAAAAATACCACTTATGGGAATTTTTCTAAAAGATTTGTGAAAGATGTGCAGTGACGTATTAATAATTGCAAGTTAGAGCAAAAAATAACTGATGAAATATTTTCAAGGAAATTTTAACATATTTGTAACGAGGCTAAACGCACTCAAGTGACAGTTGTTTGAAATGTTCACAATACTACCGAAGAATTCAGAACAGCCTAGCGTAATCCACAGCTTTTGAGAGACGTCTCCAAAGTTCCAGGAACATCTGGAAGTTACGAAAACTTGCAAGATAAAACTATAAAAGTCTAGTAAATACTATAGAATTCTCAAAGGTTCGAAAATTCAACGTTATCGGGTATAAATAAACGGATCCAGGTCGCGGAGGGCCATTGTTATTTTGACGTTTCCTACTACGCGGCTTTAGCGGCGAATCACGAAGCGAAAACAGTATTACCATCAGGCGTTTGAACTAAGCGACAGATAATTAAGTGAAGTACTTACCCTTGTGCGATATTTGAGCGACTATTCTGGAAAAGTTAGTACGTAGCAAAATAAACTGAAGCGAATAATAATACGTGCTGGAATTGGATGGTTTGTTCTAGTGAATAGTGAATAAAGCGTTAAAGCGATTATAAAGTGTCTATGGACGAGTGATAAATTTACGAAATAGTTTAATTCAAATAAAAGCGTTAAGTTAAATAGTGTTAAGAGATTTTGTACGTTTATTTAAATATTAATTAGTATTTAATAAATCCATTATTAAATTCCAGCGTTTTATTAATTCCTCCCGCAGCCACGACACGCGACAATATAAAAAGTGGCATTAAAGAAATTTTACTTATATAAATTTTGTTTGTATTAATTCGTAAATGCATTTTATTATCAAATTGAGTATATACCACAAAACTGGGAAGAGATAAAGACAAATTTTTGAAGGGTATATAAACAATATTTCATTAAGGGATGTGTACTAAATTCATTTTGATTTTTAGTACATGTTGTATCCTGATAAAGGAACCATTGGCTCCGAAACATATTGAAATTTTTACAAATAAAATGAAAACTCGGTGAATTCTTGATACTTATGTATCAAGAATATGTACCTATAAAACTCAATATCGGTCTGTCTGTCCGTTCTCTATACAAATCCACACCGCTTGTCCGATTCGATTCAAATTTTGCATACTTATGCTTTGGGACCCACCGGGTAACATCGGCAACATTTTCTCCCTATTCTTATACCTTTTCCCCACCCCCTGACGTATTTTCGATGCAAATCTGTACCGTTTGACCGATCGGAATCAAAATTTGGAAACTTATTCTTTAGGACACGGTGAGTAACATAAGCGATATTTCCTTCCTATTCTTTTACCCCTTCTCCTCCCGCTGAATTATTTTCGATAAAAATCTGTATCGTTTGACCGATCGGACTCAAAATTTGGAAACTTATTCTTTAGGACTCGGCGAGTAACATAGGCGATATTTTCCTCCTATTTTCATACCCGTTCCCCTCCCCCTGACTTATATTTGATGCAAATCTATACCATTCGAATCGAACCTTTGTTTACCTTACAAATTTATTTTAAACTTAATCCTTATCCCGTGCGACGCCGGGTAAGGACAGCTAACATATAAATAATATTACTGTGAAATCATTTTCCAGTTATTGAAGTAGGAAAAAATATCTTGATTTACGTTTCATTACTCTTAATTTCGATATGGCTTAGCCATTGAAACCTCCCTAATTTCATGAATTTTATCACATTCGACTCATCATACGGGTCGTAATTTTGCTGGTTATACCTGGTTATTCATATTTCTTTGATAGATTACAGGTATCTGAGGCGTAAGTGAGCATTGGTCTTATCAGATTTTTACAAAGAACACATCATTACAATATTTATAACAGTTAAAAAAGCATTAGATGGACACAAAACAAGATAAGAAAATAAATAAATAATTTAAGACACCTAATGCTAAATACCTTGTGATGAATACCCGTTCGCTTGACTAGCCGTTCTAAGTGCGGGACGAGTATTTATATATTTTACGTTTTTTTTTGTCAATTGCAAAAAAGGCAATAAAACTCGATCTTATCATCAAATTAAAAGCTAAAAAAATTCCTTCAGGTTTTGTATTTTATCGTGGAAGGCAGATGACAAATTACTCTAATGCAGCAATGAAACCACTCTCCTTTGTTACAATAAAGAATATGGGTATTACCGGCGCCCGTGCAATAGCCTCTCGGAATCGTATCTGTGATAGATATACGGGGATGTGTAAAAATGTATTTTTGCCTCCAATATATTTTTATATATGCAGTATTTTGCCTCCAATACATTATTCAAGTAAGGTATGTCAAAAGGTTTTTTTAAGGAAATCAAAGAACTCCAGTTGAAACGTGAAAAATAAAAAACGTTTTATTAAATTTCATTATTTTCGAATATACCCTACTATTATTTTTCACGGTATAGATATCCAGCGTAGATGCTTCATAATACATAAGAAAATTTTATTGAATAATATTCGGTGGTTTTTGAGATATGGTGAATTTGCGAAAATACATTTTTTCCTTAAACCCAGATTTTATCCGCAGTACGTTAGATTAGCTCGCGAAGGTACCCAACGGAAATGTGTTAATATGTTCACCTAGCAGGGGTGTGCAGTGGGAATTTTTTTTTTCATTTTTTTTTCAGACTTTTTTCTAAGCATATATTTTGAAAACAAACCGAAATTAGAGATATATCTCGTAATATTCATATTACAATAATTAACATATAAATAATATTTTAATATTTCATAATATTCTGCCAAATAAATATATAATTTCCATTTTTTTTTCCAAATATATATTTAAATAAGAGATACTTCTTGTTCTCAACGCACGCTCCTGATATCTAGCTATGCGTATATCTTTGATTTCAATATACATATATATATATTTGTCATTAATTTGTTTTTAGTTTTAAATTTGTATAATTATCTGTAATAAATTTGTACGAGTTCTGTGAAATGAAGTAATATTGCCAGGTGATTAGTCATTACGTACACAGGGTATACTGCAGCATACTGACGTGAGCTTGCTGTAACCTAGTTCGGTTACAGGGTTACTTGTAAGGAAGCGCGCGTGTTAGTCGTTACCGCGGTCAGGGAGATAATGGTGCAGCGGTACATCCATAATCCTTTGTCGGATATACTAATGATATGTATTTATTACTATATACTAATGTATACTAATGATAGGTATTTTCAACTGATTGCGACGATGCACCGGTCAACAGCCCAGCAACAGCAACAACCGCTTACAGCTTCTTAGTATTACATTATCTTATTTTTCTTATTCCCTATACATTCAACGGACGTTGGCTATCATCACTTTATTTGCTGCGGCCGGAATATCTCTACTCTATACTATACTAAGATAGCTAAAAAATCATATAACATATATTTGACTTTACATACAAAATGTGCGTATTTTCCGTCTTTATTCCTGCGTTAATTTTTCTCTGAAAAAGAAGATTTTTTGAATTAATATATTGTTTATTTATTTATAAATATATTATCTTGTGAAGTATTTTCTATTTATTGGTACAAAAAAGTAAAAAATACATTTTTGGTAGATGTCCGAGCTTACATAGGGATCGTCGGTACAATAGTTAATTAACTTATAAATAAAGGATAAATAAAAAAGCATAAAGGAAAATTTTAAAAATTTATATTTGATTAATACTTGAAACATTAAAATGTTGAAAGCATTGCAGATTTATTGCATGCAGATAGATGCAGATCACATTGAAATATAATTATAATAACTGTAGAAGGAAATCAAAACAAAACGTACTTTTAACGACAAACTATGGTATTGACAGATTTATGATTCAATATTTTTCTTATTGGGAATACCTTTGTTGAAAATCAAATGAATTGAAAGAGAAACGAAGCGAAGCAAAACAAATGTAAAAATATCCGTACATTCTTTTCGGATTATTCTTAATCCTCGAGCTAAAGCTGATAACATATGCACGGAGTATTAAAAAAATACAGTGTTTTCTTTGTTTTATTCAAAGTTTTATTTGATACTGCTCTTTGCTTTAGACTCTTTTTGATAATTTTTTTTTCTTTGATAAATCTTTTTGTCATTTTTAAATCTTTTTCCATCATGAAAATGTTGTCTTTTAAGCCTACTGCAAGGCATTTAAAGTCTGTGTTTCATGATTTTTTATGCTTTAAGCCTTAAGAGGCCGTTGTACCTGGCGAGTTTCATAATTCAGACGAATGTTGCACTTTTTGACCACGCGCTGACGTCGAATCTATCGACTTCAAAATGCTCATATTTGTAAAACAATCTTTATTAATCAATTAGAAAAGACATACAGAAAAAATCAAACTAGCGAAAAAGTATTTTAAATGACGCCGGGAAAATTATATTTTTACAAATATTTTTTCGTTATTTTGATTTTTTCTATATGTCTTTTCTAATTGATTAATACAAATTGTTTAATAATTCACAGAACTTTGTTCTGAAATTGCAATTTCACAAAAATAATGTGTTTCATTTCGCGCATACATGCGTGTACTCATGTATGCGCGGTAGCAGTTATACCTAAAAGCTAAAATAAAGATAAAATTACGATAACAGCACGATTTGTTTTATCTTCCGCTTGACGGCATCAGATAAATGATTATATAAGAGATTATACAGCTAGAAAACAAAGAAAATTATATGTTGTGAAATGTAAAAACAAAGTCATTAATTTCATTATATTGTCTCTCACTAGGCTCGTGATCCTGCTATCCTTATATATCGCTAAAATCCAAGAGACCTCAAATGAACTCCGGTTTATATTGGCAAAAATAATTATCTTCATCTACATTTACACTTGTTTTCTACTATTCAAAGGTACAAGAGGTTATTATGTTTTGCCGATTACACATAACAGTATCAACAGATTCGCTTGAGATATAATAGTTTAGATAAGAACGCGTTCTGTCTGTCCCACAGAGCATGTCTGTCTCCTTTCGAACAGTCCTCGGTCTAGTAATGGGGACAGTAAACATCAGTAAAAATGTTCGTCACTAACGCTTCTAAGATGCTACATAAAGCCGATGTTTTCACAGCTTAACTCGCGGCCGAAACTAACGCTAACAGATGGCGTTGATTACGCGCTAAAACAAATGTACTTACTGTTAATTTCGCTTATTGCAAATGTTAAATTTTAGAAAAAGGAGATGTTATAGGTGTTAATGTAAAACATAATATGAATTCACTTTAGATTGATTTTGCAATATTTTTTGTTGTTGTGACTAATTAACGTATGCCTAGCCTAACTCATAACTAACTATTGATTTAGTGACGAAAGAGCACGGTAATTTATCCTCTGTGGCTACCAACGGCGTGCAGTAGATATAAACTTAAGTTAATCTGTTACTGTTGTTCGCTTTCGACTTCTCTTTAATTGTGAAAAATAATTTCGCCTTCGATATTTTAAATATTTCATAAAGACAGTGGCCAAGAAGAAATATTCAAATATGTGACTTTTTTTACAGATTGTTGTGTCCAAACGCATACGAGTAAAAAAAAAATTAATAATTAATTAATAATCGATTATAATTCATGTAAAAAATTCGTCTTTTATTGAATTGAATTAGTGAAGAAAGGTTGCTAGTTGCCGTTTTTTAATTATATTCAAAGTTTCATAACGATTAGAAAATATCTTCTGTCTTCGGATTGACTTAAATTTAAGAAAACATTAATATAAGAGAAATATCTCAACTTGTAGTTGATTAACTTATAATACCAGCCAGAAAATAGGATTTTTTTTTTTCGAAACTATGAGGCTAACCCGGAGACAGAAGATGATTCTCAATTAAGTTAAGAGTGATTAAAAGAGAAGTTCGCCGGTGACCACAGCAAGTGCAGCCTACACTCGATCTACATAAGCTGAGCTTTGCAAATTCCAGTACCTGACCGACTCCGATAAGTGGAAAGTGTAATTTAAACTGTGTAAGTAGCTAGTTGTATCGGCAGAGATTGAGGAGGAATATCATTTTTTCCTTACTCCGACCCACGTACGGTGGTGGCAATTCCGTCCATCATCGTACATACTGTATGCAACTTTCAGTCAAGTGGTAACTTGTGGTAAAGTGGTAACGAAAAGTATTTCGAAGATAACTGGATATCATAAAAGATATTTTTTTTTTAATTGCAAGAAATTTATGCAATTTGTTTGTTAGAACAAACAAATTACATTTGCGCAAAAAAGCAAATCTCAAAAGAAGTATTGGCATTGCATAAAAACTCTAGCCGTAAGTTACGGAATCATACGTTAAACCGTATAATAATAGCTACAATCTTGCGCGGCCGTTTCACAAGGATTTTTAAATTTATTAATAAATATAATTCCCAGAATTTTAAGCTTTGCACAGGATTTTTGCTAATATGCATTGCATGGCCCTGATTTCTTCCGCTGCGGGGAAATGGCTTGATGGTTGGCGACACTAACATTGATTCGTACTTCAAATAGCTGTTGGTAATAAAACAAATTAGAGTATGCAGGTCACTGCGGGATTGCGATGCTTTGAATATAGACTTGCTGACAGACTAATGATTTGAATATTGCTCGGAGAGATAGTTCAGGAGTGCACGATTCAGCGAGCCTTACATCGATATTTCAGCATATTGATATTTCATAACATCGGAGTCTAAATTACTGTTTGTTATGCAAACTGTGAATAGTGTGGATGTGATCGGTGCATGGGTGAGTTTACCGAGTTGAGTGTCGCTAGAACCGAAGATCAGGATTAAGAATCGATAAATTATTTCGTTCACATGGAACTTGTTGTATATTCTGTAAATAACAACATTTTTATTCTAACAATATTTTTATACCTGTCTATTTTCTAAGAATGCGATTACTGGATTGTGTCCAATAGAGGAAGCTATTTTTATGGAAAACTATAGGAAAGGATATGGAAGTCTTTATAGAGTGGCCGCATGGTTTATTACCTATATTAGCTGGTTTTAAAATATAGAGGTATCATTACCAGAGGCAACACCTATGTGTGATTTGTTATTGAAATTTTCGACCATAAACAATAATGTATAGTTCCTCAAATATTTTAAATAAGGCAGATAAAGAACATATAAACAACTAAAAAAAAGTATAACGAGTATAAAACGGTATTTAAATAATATTGTTTAACGTTATTCACTCAATTTAATTATCTAGTTACAAAAAAAAACCAGATGTTTTACCAGGAAACAAAACTGGAAAGGAAACAAAAGTCGATAGCAAATTAAATGTTTGATAGGCTTTCATGAAATGGTTTCTCATTGCCGAGTCTTTGTAGCCTGGATAATGGTAAGTGATGTTGCGGTAATAACCAATACCAATCAATATTGAAATATTGATTTTTATGGCAATAAAAATTACAATTCTTTATCAATAAAAAGTGCGATATCCGATAAAATGTCTTCAGTAAAAAAACCCACTCAGAAGTAAGTATCTAGGTGCAATATTCGATAAAATGTCTTCAGTAATAAACCCACTCAGAAGTAAGTATCTAGGTGCACTACCCGATAAAATGCCAGTAAAAAAACCCATCCAGAAGTATGTAAGTTAGAATGAACGATTTTTCTAGACTGATTGCTTGTCAAGCCTCGGCTACTAACGGTTAGTGCGTCTGGTATGTTTGGGAGCGAGCAAATATCTCAACATCGTGGCCCCAGTGATGGTGGTTTTTGTGGTTTTTAGATTTATATAATGTTAACCGTCTCAACAACACATCGTTAGTCTTTAGTAAAGTTATGTTCCAGCCCACTGAACTATCAGTACCAAAAGTCTATTCTAAAGTCTAAAGCCATTATTGTGTATTTGTTCGTTACACAAGACTCGATAAGATTCTGGAAATGTCTGATCCATTAGAGCGATAATGTATTGAAAGTTATGATTCTGCATTGCTTTAAGTGTCGGCCAATCGAAGATCTAATGAACCGAGTTGGCACAACTTGACTAATATATTATTTTGTTCCACTCCCTGATTATCCCGTTTCCATTTCTTCTGTCATTATCTTGTATCCAATAGACTCCGGTGAGCACATACTCGTAGAGACCCGAGATCTGAATCAGGTTCGAGCCATTGGGACCGTTCGGTAAATAAGTGAGCGGTTTGAGCAGCGGGCAAAAATGAATAAAAAACATGGCGGCACATTACAAAACGTAACGTGGACCTTTTACAAAATTTGACCACCAGCCGTCAACATCTCTTGTGAAACCTCCAAAAGCGGGTGAATACATTATATTCTCTGTAACGCCGTGCGCACTGATGAAAATAATCAAGAAGCCGCCAAGAAGTGCAGGAAACTCCTCTTCTTTTGGGGTCAATGAGAGTGCCATATTGGTATCCAGCTCAAGGATATCCAGGTAGACCAATTCCCCATTCACTCCAGAGTCTCACCTGATTCCCATCCTGTCGGGTTGCGCTAAACTAGTATTACATATTGCAGTCTACCAGGAATTCCATTCCCGAACAAACTAAATTTAGCAATTGCTTTCCTTCTAGAATTCTAGACGTTTATCTTCAGGTATCAGTTGCATAATTCTAGTTTTTACTGTCCATACTATTCGAGACGACTCGCAGATATAAGTTTTATCAATGGTAGGTACTACATAAACTGCAAACCATATACAGGGTGTCTCATACCTAGTAGCGAAAACTTTATTGAAGCAACTATCATCTAATATCCAGAGTTTTGGAGATATGCTATATCAAAGTCAGCGTATTTTTTCAATATTTCTATCTAATTTTTTATAACAAGCTGAACTATCAGTACAGTAACTTTTGCTTTAACACAAGTATAATAAAGTGATAAAAACCTTGCGAAAATTGAAAGATTTTTTACAATATTTTCATATAATTGAAGCGAAAGATTTTTTCATAATCGATATAAGTTTCTGTAACAATAATTCAACTTTATGCAAAAAGTAAGTCAGAAATATTTTTTTTTAAAAATCAAATGTTTGATATTGCATATTGGTTGCTTGAACATTTTCGACTCATTATCAAGGCAGGAATGCATCTGTAAAGTTTTTTCTACTAACTATGAGACACTCTACATGTTACTGATATTAGGGAACCCAATTAAAATGTTTTTTATTCATCTTTAATTTATTTTCGCACCCGAATCTTATATAGCAAATCAAAAATCTTTTCACTCGTATAGGGTATAATGTCATATCTCTCAAAAGATCGGATGAGTACAATACATTCATATTTTGGATCCAATGTTTTCCGAAATAAAGGGTTGTTACTTTGAATGGAGCAATTTGGGTTTAATTTAGAGCAACGAGATTCGGGGGTTACTGAACAAAGACAGGGTCATGACAAGGGCGGTGCGTGGCCGTACTTATGTAAAATTATAAAATAATTAAATATCAAATCCGTATTATCATACATGATGTAGATGGAATTGAAAAATACATTCAGATTTTTTTTTAATTGCTTATACATATGATGCACTAAACATTATAAAACTATATTACTGATAGATTGATATATTTATTCATTTTATTTCAACGGTTAACACCTATTACAATAAAAAAATATAATATTAGGATTTTCGCGAGTAAAAGATGAAGGATTATTTTCTAGGGTAACCCGCGTATTGTAGTCTTGAGAAAAACTGTTAAGCCATGTATTCACTAGGGGACAAATCGCGCAACATTCCGCGCGGCCTGTTGCATCAACATCTACGCTCATGTTTCGGGGAAAATGACGCGGCATTTGACGTGTACACATCAGGACTCACATATCACTTGTCGCGGAAATGTCGACCAAAAGGGTTACGATGATTAGTGCTGCGTATCTATTTATTCTAACGAGTTTATCGAAACGTAAGAGCAGAAAAAGATGGTGGGTACGAAAGTATTTACTGAAAAGGAAAAGAACGATATTCTGTGCGATCTTCGAACGTCTGACGAATCATTTGTAAATTTCATTCGAATGACAACTGATTTTGAAAATTTATTACAAATGATCGGGACTTCCATAGCCAAGCAAGACTTAATATTACGGAACGCTGTTTTATATCACATCATATAGCATATGTAACTGTAGCGCATGCGTTTTAGCTTGTCAATATACCACGTGGTACCGACGCGCGGTACGATGATCCCGTGTGCTCGCTCGGTAACCGTGCGCATGGCAACGTTGCCGCGCCACGTAGAAATGCCGCGCTATATTGCGCACGACGTCGCGGAACAGTACGCGACATTGCAGCGTCACGTAGACTCTATGCCGCGCGTGATGTTGAGGGACAATTTGTCCCCTAGTGAATACGTGGCTTTATTATACACCCAACGTTTCGGACAGATAGGACTGTCCACTGTCAAAGGGATTTTCGCCTTGTATTTCGAGTTCTGTTTTGAATTGATGGCTAGCACACCCGTACACTCCAATAAATAAACGTACTAATACAAACATTACAAAAAGCAATAACGGGATTTCTAGCAGCAATAGATTTCCAGCAATTAAAGTTACATTGGACGAACCAACCGAAAGATATCCGCCAGAATAGCCAAATATGCTGTGGACGCAAAAAAACAAAAAGTTCCCGTCATCTCTAGCATAGCATGCTACGACAGAAGGTCATAAGATCGATTTTGATGAAGCATCTACGGTTGCAAGTTTAAATAATGATTCAGCAAGGATCTAGAGAAGCAATCGAAATATACAAAAGACCCAACAACCTAAACAACAGAGATGACAGTATCAGATAATCGAACATCTGGCTTAACATATTAGAAAACACTACAATTGTCCCAAAAACGCCCACTAGCCTCGAACAAATTGCCAAACCCTCCAAAAACAAATATTTGAAGTGAAATTTTAAATACGAGTTACACACAAAAAGCATGAAGAAATTTGCATAAATTGCACCATCTACGTTTTACAAATTATATTATGAACTTTTCAAACAATCCAGAACAAGATCTATTTCGAGTGGATAAGGAAGGCTACTAGATATAAAGGATACTGGATATAAAGAATAAAAAGATAAAAAAAGACTGACCTAATTTATTATACTACAAAATTAGAAAAGTTTTGTTGTTCGATTTGCGAGTATAATATTTTACATAATTTGTTTTTATCCTTATGACGGGATGGCAGCTTTAATCTTTAAATTTTTCAATGATTTATAAAAATCGTTTTATTGCATTAATGATCCGATCTTTCCCGAACCGCACACAAAATAAAATAGTAAAATACGAATAAATTAGAATAAATTGAAAATATTAATTTATATAAAATAATAAATACTGAAAATATAATTTAATTCGGAAACATATTCTACATTAAAAATAATGTTTCTTAATATTTCAATTTTAAAATATAGAGGTATCATTATCACAGGCGAAAATGTATACTATGTCATGTGACGGACTATTATAAATATGTCTCTAGCGTAGTCCATTTTAATATATGAAAGAAACTGTTCAACATATATTTAGATATACAATATTGATAATGAATGGATGTTCTTGGTTGGAGTTGTTGAACGTTATATTATGAAGAGTGATCAATTAAGCCAGCTTACACAAGTTGTAAGCCCTGGGCCACCCTATAAAGATTTCCATACACGTTTACTATATAAATAGCTTCGTCTCTGTAAGATTTTTTCAAATTAATTTAATTAATACATAGGTATGTTTCTTTAATTATCCAGTAAATGTCTTCTCAATATATATTAGGTCCTTACATATGAAATTGATGTTTTGCCGTACTGGCAAATTTGATCTCAAATATCTTCTCTTTGGTTAGGAATTCCAAATCCAAATTTATACAGCTATTTACTCATGTATTTGTGTTTTGAAAATTATAATTCATTTGTTTTTTCCTCAATTGTTTTTTTCTTTGCGTCACTCAGTTTACAAAATGAAAAACTTGAAATATCGCGTTATTTATGAGTACGAGTTCCACCGTGGCACCAGTGCTGCAGAAACGGCTCGAAGGATTAATGATGTGTATGGCGACGGTGCCGCAAAAGAAAACACAGTGCGTTTTTGGTTCCAACGTTTTCGTTCTGGAAATTTCGACCTGCAGAACAAGCCCCGTGGACGGCCGGAGACCAAAGTTGATAATGAAGAATTGAAGGCTATTGTGGAAGCGGATCCATCGCAAACCACATCCGAGTTAGCTGCAGGCTGCGGTGTTAGTGATAAAACTGTTTTAATCCACTTGAAGCAAATTGGTAAGGTGAAAAAGCTTGAAAGGTGGGTACCTCACAAATTGAGTGAAGCAAATCAACAAACGCGCGTTGACTGCTGCGTTGCATTACTCAACCAGCACAATAATGAAGGGATTTTAAATCTTAAATCTGGCCAGACGATTACGGCAGATGTCTATTGTCAGCAACTGCAAACCATGATGGAAAAGCTAGCTGCTAAACAACCGAGGCTGGTTAATCGCTCTAGGCCACTGCTGCTTCATGATAACGCTAGACCACACACTGCACAACAGACGGCTACCAAATTAGAGGAGCTTCAATTGGAATGTCTAAGACATCCACCGTACTCTCCGGACCTTGCCCCAACAGATTACCATTTTTTTCGAAATTTGGATAACTTCTTGTAAAGGAAAAAATTCAACTCCGATGGGGCAGTCCAAACCACCTTCAAAGATTTTATTGATTCCCGTCCGAGTGGTTTTTTTAGTAAAGGGATCGATGAACTACCTATGAGATGGCAAAAGTGCATAGATACCAATGGTACATACTTTGATTAAATAAATATATTATAATAAAAAAAATCGGCTTTATGTTCCTCCCATACTAAACGTCAATTTCATATGTAAGGACCTAATATATATTTATATGAACAAATTTGAATAGTTGTTGTGAGCACCTAGGTCCACATCCATAAGGCTTTATAAAAAAGTATAATTTATTATCTTCAAAGGAATTCACTAATCCGGAACTCCCGGTTCCAGCACGGAAAATGTGTAATGTAATTTTGACTTGGAGTGAAAATGTGAATTCTTTTATTTACCGAGGTTACTCACAGTGCCACTAATTTAAAGACTTTTTGCTAGAACAAATAATGTGGAAATGTTTTTAAGCATTCCTACATTTTTCATATCAGTAGGTAGCCAAAATTATTGTGACAGCAAGCACATAAGTCAATCCGCAAAAAACCTAAATACGAGAATAAGAAAAATCATAATTGATATGAGTTATTCTATCGTCATAATAAAACAAAATTACTCCACTCGGTTACTCAAAAAGAATCGTTTTTTTTATATTTAATTGGGACCCTTCTTACAAAAAATCCCTTTTTTAGAGCCATTTGATTGTATGCATTTTTGCCAATGAGTTACGAATCATCGGGTGAATAAATATGTTTATTGTTTTGAAATCGAATATCTGACAAATACGTCGTTTTTCAAAAACATCGACAATAACATATAACGATAATCGTAAAATCAATAAACAGTTCTTATTTTCAATTCAATAACCAATCATTCGTCAGCTTTTGAATTGACCATCTTTATGATTCGTACTCGATTCAATATGGTCAACAATACATGATTTATATTACTCAAATACTAATTTCAAGTGAATAATTTTTTTAAAGTTTAATAAATGCGCGGCTGCGCGTTTTCCGGGGTCTTGCATTTCCGCTATATGCATTTCCGCATTAAAATTTTACCCTCAACGCAACTAATGAAGATAACAAAATTATAGATATTATACATAGATACATAAAATCTATTTTATTTATATTGCTCCTCACGTAACCATAATAGTGATAAATATAGCTTGATTTGTGTAAATGGGAAAGTAAAATTTAATGTTTACTAAAATAACAATAAAAATCTTCAGCAATAAATGTGTAAAATGTCGATTTTCATCCGCTGTGTTATACACGCAGCACTGTATAAGACTGTCGCTCGCACGTTCCACTTAACTAAATCATCATCATTAGCAACCCTTTCCTTAATTCTATTGACATCGCAATAAACAGCTCCTCTTTCGCTTCTTATTTGTTCATACTTCATTCTATCGCACAAAGATTTTCACACATTTCCATCGAATTCAATCTTATTTCATTATTTATATATTATTTTTCAAATTTTTATTTTTAGTTCATTACCATTTAAGTACTGAGTTGACTAAGAAGTTATTTATTTATTTACCGGACGTAAGAAAACATATTTTAATTTTCAAAATTCGATTATTATGGCATTGTGAATGAGTATTTCTGGAAAGCGTCAAAATCCAAATTTGAGCTGAGCAGAGAATCAATATTTAAAGTGATCATGTAAACGAGTATAACATTTTTTTAGAGACTCTTTTTTCACATATTTTTTTTAATTCTATATAAAAAACATTATTTAAGATTCTTTTTATTACAAAACTTAAAAATAACTGTGGAGATATCTTTAAAATAATTGTAATGCCAATATATTACAGTTTGTGGTTTCTACAAACCTACTTTAACTGGTATTGGAAAATATTCACATATGTTGCCATGTGACCCGCGGATAGACCGCCTTAGCATTCAGAGTCACAAGCATCACCAGCTTACATCAGACCGGCAGAGCATAAATCTCAGATAATCGCCACCATCAGCCCTGCTTCGACGACCAGCTTCTCCCCATTAGAGTTGAGTTACTGTTTGAGCGTGTGTAAGTGTGTGGGTGGGTGTAAGTGTTGGTTACCGAGGATTGACAATATTACAATAAAAGAAAGAGGATATGCAACTTACAATTTAATTTAGAATAAACAATAATGGTACAAAAGGTACACTAGTGGCGGGCGAAGCCGCCTGGCATTCCACTTAAAACTAAAAGCAATATAATTGTATACTCCTGCCACGAGGGCGGGTCAAAGTATCATACAATACCGATCATTTGCTCGTTGAGCCCAATAACTAAGGAATTTATATGATACATGGTAGCGCGCTGCCGCTCCAACCAAACAATAAACTTTACATACTATAAAATATCGCCGTGAGGTCCGCACGACAGAATAAAATTAGGTATCAACAGTTATTACATTTAGATATCATTTCCGGCATCACGGCCGACAGCATCACAAAAGTTAACCATTAAATAACGGACATAAGGCCCCTGAAACGCCCCGCTGAAGGCACATGCCCCGGGTATAATAAATAATATTCGATCGGTCAATCAGATTCTAAAATAAACATAAAATCACATAAAGAGTTCAATCAGGTTGGAGGCTTAATGTCCGATGAAGAGGCAAGGCTCGAAATGATCGCACCGCTCCCGAGAAAAATTCTCCTTTCCGCAATCGTCTGGAGCCTTGTACTGGCGATAGCAAGAAAAGTATGGAAGGAAATATCCACTTGGAAAGCCTGGCCATGAATAAAGGCCATCATGCAAGTTACTCCGACGGCGTCCGCCTACGCCCGGTGAACATCGGTCTCGTCGGCCCAACGAGACAAGCGGCGTAGGTACGGAGGCTATAGTCAAGAATACAAACGTACTTGAATTTTGATGAAAGAAAAATTGTTCCTGGTGTAAATTATCTTAATTAAATTATTTTTGTCCTATTAGATAGCCAGCTGTCAGGCAATCGGCTGTCGGAAAGTTGACCCATTTCTTTCTGACTTTCTGAATATTTCTTAAGGCAGCGGTTACTTACATCCTTTTTTTTCGTTTTCCAGATAATGCCCAAAGCTGCCAACAGTCATGCACACTGCAATATCAATTTCATTATTGCATCACAAGGTTAAGATACTAGGTTTAGATACCGAGGAAGAATTAGATCTTCGTAGAACGTGATATAACATAGAGTTGATGAAATGTTATCTGAGTGATTTTGACAAATTTTATGTTACTTCCGCGATGCGCTATGTATAATAAGATCCAGCGCCATCAGTGGTGAAAATAATGAATAAAAATGTGTATGGTTCACCACAGTACACCTTAATGCTACATGCGTACACATTGCTAATTCAAAAATATTATATTCGAGTCTTTGCTAAAAATTCAACATAAATAAAATAAATTTCGCAGCCGATGAGGACAAAACTCGGGTTCTCAAAATCTAAGAATTAACCATAGCTAACTCTGCCACGACCGGTTATGGGAGGCGTGTCTATAAAAACGTAATTTAAATGTACCTACCCTAAATGTAATGTACGGCGACTGGTAGTGGTTGGTGGTGGGTAGATATTTGTTTTTCTAGTTTATTTAAGTACCTAATCTGATTTGAAAATAAATGTGAAAATTTGAATTCTAGAGCTTGCAATCAATCGTGGAACTTGATATTTAAATATTTATTTAATATTCAAACTAAATATTTCTCTCTATCTCATTGGGACACTTTAAAAAATATATAACAGAAATAAATTAAATAAACATTTGACCGTCTTTTCATATATGAAATTGAAAGAATATTGATATAAAACGGCGCCTTCTGCGAAGGGTATAAGAATACACATAAAAATTTTTCAACCGAAAATTTTAAAAGAAAATAAACAAACCTAGATATTTAATCCATTGGTAACAACTTCAAAGAAACCTTCAAGCTGCGCTAAAAGTGCGAGAATATTGACATTACCCAGCGGGAAGGTGCGTCTGTATGTACACAGGCACCACAGCCCCCGGAGTCCCAAATGACAACCTTCCAGGACGCGCGTGAAACACGTAGGGAAAACAAAGGATTTACGTAGGTTTGCGTTTGTCCCGACAAACTCACGGGCCCTATCTCCCCAAACCCTCTTCGTAATTGTCCATGTTCCACTAACCAAAACAAAGGCCGGACGATCCTTATTCATTCCTGATGTTCCCTTTTCACTTAAAAAATCATCCCCATTTCGGGTGGAGGAGAAACAAAAATGTATAAGAGTGGGCCTGGCCCTTTATTCTTTTGTTCGTGATTATTTAGGCTCAGGAAAAATGTGCTACGTCATATCTATTCTGACCATTTTTGATCTGCATAGAAAATTTTCATCCCCCGCGCGTGCAAATCAAGCTTTGTATCGTTATCTTCTGATAACCTATCTTTCATCATAATCCAGCTTATCACATATTCAGAAGTGCCACATAACTGTAAAAAGGGAGAACAAATAATAAGATCGGATGCTTGAAAACCATCTGACCAGTGGTCACACCTGCACAACGTATTTGGAAGAGTGAATAGGGTTCAGAAGCCACAGAATACACGAATCTTCGTTGTCATCGTCATCGAAATATCGTCAAAGACTAATAACAGATTAATTAATACTTTATGAATACACAATGTATATGTTTGGCCTGATTGGATTATAAAGAACGCGGAATGCTTAGTTGAGAAGGCAATAGATCTAATGAAACGATTTAAATGCAAAACCGCAAACCAGGATTGTTGTATTAATTAAATAGTTCCCCACCAGGTCCCAGACCGCGCACGTTCCTCTCAAAGGAAATTGGGAAAAGGAAAATAAATCACAAGCGAAAATAATACTTAAGCGTCTAAATTATAGGTATGTACTAGAAATGTATTTTGTGATAAAACAGTTCAACCGACGCGGGGTTAAACCGATGAGAATTATACCAGCTTAGTCTGAAAGTGAAACGTCTTTAGGCATTTGTTACTAATCACTATCTAAATATAAAAAGTATGGCGAAATTAAACATGTATATAATATACATTATCTTCTGTTAGTTGTATCTGATTTCAATCAAACATTTCTGAAAAGTTCGTCAGGAAAATTGAGCCAGTTCGTTAATTATTATATCCCCTATGCCATGCGGCAGTTGTTAAAAAACTTAACGAGGTACCTTTGTGCAGGTACGAGACAAAATATCTATAACGATACCAAAAAAAAAATTTTTAAAACAGCGCCTGTGTAAACACTGTTAGACGTAAACGCTACACAGGCTATCTTTACCTATAAAACTGAATGTCTGTCTGTCTGTCTAATCTCTATACAAATCTACACCGCTAATCCGATCTGACCCAAATTTTGCGTACATATTCTTTAGGATCCGGCGGGTAATAGGGGTGAAATTTCCCTCCACCCCCTACCCCTGATACATTTTCCAAGTAAATCTGTACCGTTTGATCAAACTGACTCAAATTTGCATACTTATGCTTTAGGACCGGGCAGATAACATAAGTGCAGTTTCGCCTCTCTCCCTCCCCAGATATATTTTCCATGCAAGTCTGTACCGTTCCACCATACTGACTCAAATTTTGTAAATCTTTAGACCTAGACTTTAATCTTTAGACCCCGGGGTAACAAATGTGACATTTGTCCTTTCCTCCTTACCCCTCTCTCTCCCCTGAAATATTTTCTATGCAAACTGTACTATTCGACTCATCTGATCCAAATGTTGTAAGCTTATTCTTTAGGACCCATCGGATAACATAAATAACATTTTCCCTATTCGGCTTTACCCCTTGCCCTGATATATTTACATGAAAATCCGTACCGTTTGACCGATTTTACACTTATTGTTTAGGACCCGGTGTATATTTTGCATACTTATTCTTTAGGACCCGGCGGGTAACAGAGGTAACACTCCCCCCTCCCCCTTATTCCATTCCACCCCTGATATATTTTCTGTACAAATCTACGCTTTTGTCCGATCTGACTAAAATATTGTATACTTATTCTTTAGGACCCGGCGTCTAACAAAGATGACATTTTCTTCCTCCTTCACTGATTTTTTTCCATGCAAATCTGTACTGTTTTACCAAATTTCGCATATATCTTCTTCAGGACCTGGCAGTAAACATAGTCCGCATTCCCCTCCTGGACATCCCATCCATTACACCTCGATTAATTATAAAACAATGGAATCTGTGTTTCCCCTCAAAATCATATTTTTTCTTAATCATTAACCCGTGCAACGCCGGGTATACCAGCTAGTATAATTAATAAAAATGAACATAAAAATGAAAAAAACGTTCATTTTTATTTACTAAATTTTTAATTATATTAGATTTAATGTTGGGGGATTTTTTGATTTCTAGCATTCGTAAATTATCAAACGTTACACCAAAATTATTTATATGTAAAATGTCGATGTCGTTTTATTTTTTTTAAAGAGCGACCTGTCTTGAAAACAGGTCGCAATTTAAGGAAAACAGAAAACAGAAAAAACAGGAAGTTTGTGAAATTCATTCATACAAATATTTTTATCGAATTAAATAAAAGGTTTTTTGTTTAATATTTCATCTATAAAATTGAAGACGTAGCCGTTATTTGTGGTAATTTGTTTAATTATTTTTAATTCTGCTTGATAATAAGTATTTGGTATTGGTACATTTGCTAACCGATTGACTTTTGAGTGAAATGCCGAATGTTTATGGAATAAGGTGTGATTTATGGACGGAAGTTTATGCAATATGCTAAATTCAACTTTATCATTATTATTATACAGCTTGAAATGTAAAAAATTTATCCATTAACAAAACAAGTTTGATGGACAGGTACGGAACGTCAATTAAAATCATTTCTTTCTTTTCTAAATTCTTTACATAGCAAAATTAAATTCACACTTGAAATAGAAAATAACTTAGTTAGTTAGTCTATAATTATGGAAACAGAGTAATTTACTGCTAATTCAAATGATAAATACCTGACTGTTAAACATAAACAAATGAAAAAAATCCTTGCAATAACGCATAAAATAAATAACGTGTAAAATCTTTTAAAGCTGGCCTTAACTTTCGACATTCGATAAAATCTATAAATATTTTCGATAACATAAAGCTATCTAACTATATTCATTTGTAATAAAATTATTTCCTTTTCCATTGTGCAGGTAAATTTTTTTCCGCTTATTAAGGAGCCGTAAACCATTGAGACATACTTTGTATGAAAATACGTCTATTGATCTGATTATCTTTCTTTCCGAAGGAATCTAACGATTTTGTTTCCTTTGGTCGGTCTTTTCAAGAGCTTCCGATTTCTGGTATCGTCATTATCTAAAGCACTCGTTGGGTTTCACTACTATTAATTTTACATAATAGAATTATTCAGGGTTCTCTAAGAGGTTTATTTTCATTTTGTGTTCATAGTTCAAAGGTTTTCCGAAAAAACATACAAATATATCCTAAATTCTGCAGTGAGTTGGACACAGTTTAGATAACAGGCTCCTCAACCAGCATCGTTATACTCCGAACTCAATATTAGCATTCTACCCTTCAAATTCTATCCACGTCATACTATTTGTTATTATTATCTCTAATATTATTAGTTATTATATTAGAATCTCTGATCCAAAGCCCAGAAGTCCCTACGGAATTCAAGACCTAAAGGGCGAAGGAACTTAGGAAGGCCAAAACTAATGTAGAGCTACATAGGATATTCTCAAAGACATATCTGACTTGAAGAGCTCAAGACAACAGTTATATTTCCTACAAACAAGTAAATTAAGTTGAATACCGATATGAGTTGAATATCGATAAACACCCGTGATACTAGCACCCTTCAAATTTTAATCATTACCATGCGGGTAATGCCCAGTACATATATCTATTGGAGAGTATGTATTTTCAAAAGTACGCGAACCACTTGAGACGTGTGGAGTTTGTAAACTCAATTGAGTCTTTGTCGGACAAACCGCTCTCAATGGCAACCGGGTGAGCAGGCATAAAAAGACAAAAGAGAACGCTAATCTGTAATATGTGAGCACTTTCTAAACACCAACCAAATGGTCAATCCAAATGCTTCGAGCTAAAAGTGCTTTTTAATTACCAGAAAAATAAAGGAAGAACTAGAAATTTTTAGCACTTTAAAATATATTATTATTAAGGATAAAAGCCATTTTATTCAAATGTCAGGAAGTCTTTGCCATGTATGGTCAGTGAATACTTAATGATATTGTTTGGCCAGGTATTCAACGTCGAAAAACGGATATTATCGAAAAATGCATTGAAAATACGTCGCATTTATATCAAAATACATATTTTATGAACATGATCTGGTCAAATGCGACCCGAAACGTTGGCTTTAGCAAAGAAGATCCACGTTATACGTTATAATAACCACCGAAAAAATGTATTTGTGTGAAATAATTCTACATATGATCTTTTAGTCCCGAACCCTTTAAACCCGTAAACGTAAAACAGCAATCTTATGAGTATTGTTAGTGATTTAATAACCATTTTATCTGGTATTACATCCCATAAATTATATTTGTCTAAGTAAATTCAAATCTGTATAATCTGTGACCTTATTTATAATACGTCATTTATTATTATTGTAACTCTATCTGAAGGGCTGATTATTTGTTCCATTATTCAATGAATTCGTAATGTGAATTATCTATTGCAAATAAATTTATTTAAAAGAAAAAGCCGGAGAAGACAAAAAGAGATGAGATGTGGAAATTGATTCTTTACTGTTCGCGGATGATACAGCGAGGCTAAGGCCCATACAAGAAGACCTACAAGAGTGTTCCTTCAATAAATGCACCTAAGTTGGGATGAAGATTAGTACTGCCAAAACAGAAGTTTTGATCGTAGGAAAAGATCAAGAGCAGTGCTCAATCAGCAAACAGGGGACCCAGCTGAAGCAATTCGATAAATTCAAATACCTTTGAGTGGAATTTTTTATTAATGCCGACGGGAGACAGGAAAGTGAAATAAATAGAAAAATTGGAGCTACGGTCAGCGTTCTACGTTCATTTTATAGTGCGGTGATAAGAAAATCAGTGCTAAATGGCCCTCAAATTTGGATTCTCATGAAGAGGGTGAGAGAGAGCCGAGATGAGTTTTATAAGGGGGGTAGCGGGAGTCACACTGATGAGTGCCAACATTAGGCACACACTCCGCCTAAAGCTTCTTCTCTTACACATGAATTGGCTTGGACATGTGCTGAGAATGCCAGATGAACGAAAACCGAGGAGTATCCTCTTACCAACCCCGGAAGAAAGCCTCAGCTGGGAAAAACAACAACACAGTTTTTAGGCCCCCGACTATGGGATGAAGATATTGATAATGAAATAAATATATCTAGCCCGGTAAATCATTATGTGCCTTCAAATAAATAAAATAATTAAACTGTTTATTATTATTAATAATAATAATAATATAATTAAATTAATATTGAATTTATTTTACTTAATGTTTTATCCTATGCCATATATCCGAAAATCAGAATATCTAGCTTCAAAGAAATTAATAAGTAAAATATTATGTTATACATACATTAAGGAACTTAACCACGTGCTACCAGCTCTCGTTTGTCGGGCCATAAAGATATATTCATTTCTTAGAGTAGCATTAACATATTACTTATTCAAACGCCCTTCTGCGTCATTAAAGCAACACATTTTGCAGAGGTTGGTTAATTAGTTTATACGAATAATGTACATTACATGAAGTGGCTGGAAGAGCCAGGTGTTTCGCGGGAAGCCGAAGGAAAGTGCTTTATTATGAACGTACGAACGTAGATGTACGACTTTACTATGTGCATATGATGCAGTGTTAATGGCGGATAGTGAACACGATTTAAAGCAGAGGAAATGATTAAAATATATTATGAGATGAAGGAAATCGTACGATGAGATTTGGAAGCGATAGGCATCGGACGAGGCGAGACTTTGCGTCAACTCCACCAGACATTTGATCTAAGACGCAACAGCGACATTTTTTTGACCCATTCTTCCACACACGCCACATGATAAGAAGCATTCCATTTACGCTTTATGACAGGAAGCACCATCATGTATGGCGCATCGTCGTCTCGATGCGCCATGACCATCGCCTACCCTTTTCCAGAAATGACCAACCAAATCACGATTGAAGATGGGTGCTTAGTAGTGAGCACAATGCATTCTGGATTGTATTGTTCGCCTGGCCTTCGTAATACAATTTTTATTTTTTACTAAAAGTTTAAAACACAGAGTCATTTGAGAAGCACACCAGCAAATAAAAAAATAATCTTTAAAGAAGATTATTTTACTATTTCTTCAAAAACAGCCAAATAATTTTGTGGTGATATTATTAATATAATTAATGAAAATAATGTTATGATTGTGCGCTAAAATATCTGTTGATATTTTGGCAAAGCAAAGACGGTCCAGCAAGGCAATCCAATCACAGGTGCTGAAACCAGCAAAAAAGAGACGTCAACACAATTTTATGCCTATCGAATTATGATCCCGAGTAAAGCCGGACCAATCAGCTAGTTTGTATGTAAAATTTAATAGTTTGATAAATTAGAATACAAGAAGATATAATTTTTTAGATATAATATTTTGATTATCTGTATTACACCTCATTATTATTTGTTAGTAGACAATTGTACCGTAACGAAAGGGTCATGGGCTCTGAAACAAGTTTTATATTACATAAATATTTTTCTTTTATTGAAAACTAAGTTTTTTTATTAATTGCAATTATAAGATCATTTTATCTGTCAAGTACATAGTTATAATTAATTGAGAATTATAACCTTTTTCCAATCCTCAAATTTGCAATATTTATGCTTATATATGAGCCCATGCGAGAAGCTTTTTAATCATTGTTGGAGTAAGTTTTGGCTTCCAGGATTGGGCAGGTTCCCTTATGACCAATCTTTATTCAACCAATCGAATCCTTGTAGTTCGCTGGGAGACTGTCATCCTTTTCATATTAACTTATAGCATATTAGCTTGTAATTACTCCTCCCATAAGCTCGGGCTTTGGCTCATATTATGGGGAGTATAATGTCTGTAAAAATGTTACAATTTATTATAAAAAAAATTATGTATCTACTGTATAAATAAATATAATAAAAAAAAATATATATATATATATATGTATAACCTAATATTGTAACAAATTTTGTATATTCAATCACTACTTTATTATTATCTTTTACTACACTACTTTTCTATTATCTTATCTTCCTAACAGTTATTTTTACCAGTTAATAATAATGGCTCAGGCAGGCGAAACGATCGACTATTAGGAAAAAATAAATATCGTGTTTGGTTTTTGTTGTAACAATTATAAATTTTTTAACGCATTGATTAAAATAAAAGAATATATATTTTATTTGTTTGGTTGAAATGTGTAACTCAGTCGCAGTAGTGATTGCATTATACTGTAACCACATCTGACAATTGGTGTAAAATTGGATATGACGAATTTAAATCCGAGCCCGATATTTCGCTAAGGCAAGCTCGAAATACCCACTTGGAAATAGGAGGCCGGCCACGTGTATATACTAAAAAGCTCTTTAGAAATTTAATACGAGAGCAACGCTGCACACGAATTCGTTGGTGCCACAAAACCGGGCTAAAAAGTGACAATAAAATGCTGGAAGTCTACATCCGAAATTCGCATTTTACGGACGAAAAAGACCAACGCTTTGAATAAAAAACTCTTTAAAGCGGACTCGTATTTTACTACTCCCAAAAGAGGCCCGAAAAGTATATAAATTAATTAAAATTGTTTTATCATAAAAATTGCAATATTAACAAAAAGTATATCTTAATTTGTAAATTTTATTTCCCATATTAAGTTTCTTTAAAGTGAAAAGTGAAAGTTCTTAAGTTCTTAGTTGACAGTGATAATACCAGCGAAGATAGTTGCGAGCGGCGGGTCAGGTCGGCTAAGCGAGCGGTAGCGGGAATATCCAGTTGTGCCAAGCGAGCGGTAATTTGACAGCGATTCTAGAAAGTTCTTACGTAGCGAAATAAAACCAAAGCGAAATTAATAAGTGCGGAAATTGATGGAATATTCTGGTGAACAGTGAATAAAGTGGTAAAGCGAATATAAAGTGTATATTTTCGAAACAGTTTAACTTTAGGGATACCGTTACATTTAATAGCAATAAGTGACCTTGTACGTAAGTTTTATTAATTATTTAGTAATTAATAAATCCATAATGAAATTCCTGCGTTTTCATTAATTCATCCTGCAGCCACGACACGTGACACTATTATACAGGAATATATTTAATATTCCAAACTGCCTAATCTAAAACAGTGCAAAATGAAGTGAGTATCTAGGAAGTAAAATGGTACATGGCACAAACACCAAAGTCCAGGAGGTCCTTTTGTTCCACGTATACTTTGTAGAAGGTGCTATTGAAGGTTGAAAATTTCCTTTCTTAAATGGGTAGCCTGTCGCTGACACGGTATCCCCATAAACACACAGACAAAACCTGCTGTCGACAATTTTTATATTGCAAGCCAGTACCTAAACAAAAGATAAATAAGTAAAAACTTCTTTAATAACAAAAAAAAAATAACTTGGTGGTAACGTTATTTATGTTAATAAAAATAAAACACTTTGAATTGAATTGTCAATGAAATAATTATTTTCTTATGAATAATTATTTATTTTCTTTTTTATGAATATATATATTTATTTTCTTATGAATAATTATTTATTATAACAAAAGTTTTTTAAGTCTTTTATTTACAATATTGATATTGATTGAGAAAAGTCGTAATTCAAAAAAATCACAATTCAAGTTAAATAATTAAAAATATTACAAATTTTATATAACTACTTTTGTTCACTAATAATAAATTAAGGAATTATATATTATATAAAAAGGATACGGATTAATTTATGATGATTGCAATTATTTTTATAATATACTTGTAGAATTTTTTTTAGAATTTAAGAGCATAGAAGATGTTTACAAATAAAGAGCATAGTTTATATTATATTCTGAATTTTTTTATTATCTTTTGGGAAAAAAAATCCTTTTGATAATTAACAAGGGTTTACAATTTTTCCACAAATAATATTTAAAAGATTGCTGTTAGATAGATTAGAAATTTTAGAAATAAGAAGGACCATTGGCCCCGAAAAATGTTGAATTTAGTGGTTTTAAGCAAAGTGTTTTCTTTTTATTGACATTAATTTAAGATTGATTTATTAAAGTTACCTTTAAGATCTTTAGAATAAGGCGGCACTTAAGATCTTCTTTCATTATCAGTTTTTTTATTGTGAAAAAATGTTTACTATCTAAATAAACATTTTTACTAGCATTTGAAATTACTCTGTAAATTCCTGGAATTCACGGCTTTAAAACAAAATTAAACGACTGGATAAATACTTGAATATCAGACGCGTGGACGGCAATTCAGCAACTAAAGAACGAAGCCATCGCCACTTCTTCCCCGGCCCGTCAGAAATATACTACACTACACATTTTAAGAACAGAGCTTAGCTAAGATGTGAACCATTAATTGACGCCTCCTCCATGGTTTTTCATGGAGGAGGCGTCATGGAGGGTGCATATGACATTATATTACCAATTCGTGTAACGATATAAAACACCAATAATATTTATACTAATAAGGTAGTTTGTAAAAGAGTAAAAGCGATCAGGGCTAATACATTTTTATAGTAGTAGAATCGGCGGTCTAGACGAATCGAGTACTCAGAGTACCATAAACTTTAACGAAATGGAATAAATTAAATTAAAAATAATTAATTTTTGTTAAATTATGTCCTTTTTCACTATTCATTAATTTAACTCGTATGTGACAATGCCCCCTCCCCCCAAAATTTAAACGCGAGAAATAAATTCTCTTTTAAAGGTGGGTACGTGTTAATATTCTCTTTCTGTTATATATTAAATGTAATTAACCCCTTTGCGTATAATTAAAGTTAAATTAAAAAAAAAAATTAGGTATTTAACTAAATACCACCTATCTATTAAAATAAATTCCACAGTTTGAATACAAAAAATGAAATTTCATCCATATTTTGTCAGAGAGTGATCATGCCGAGGTAAATATTTCATCGCCGCTTTGTGGGGTAACGTTTGAACTTTGAGCTACATATTTGTAAAATATTTGATTTCACAGTTGATGCTTTACCATTTTGGGAAATCATATTTATTTTTCATATATATACGTAATTTTAAATTTCGATATTTCTAAAAAGTTAAAATAATGCATCCTACTTTTGCCTTGGTCATTTTTCGGTAAATATGTTTTAAATCGAAAAAAAAATCTTTCAATCTTTTAAAATCGGAATCCTTCAGTTCTATGGTCTACCAATAAAGAGGTCACGTATAATTTTTAAGAATACGACGTATACACGCGTGTAACAAATTGATAAATTATGATTTTTAATGATGGGGTGATTTATTATATAATAATGAACTTACTTTATGGTTTTTAACCGTGTACATGTGAATAGGGTGTAAGAACTGGAATGTATGAATATGAAGGAGCGAAAATAAGCAATCCTCTAGATCTTGATTTCTATCTGCAAACTCTTTTAAATATCTCAGACTGGTATTCCTTGTTACGCCTAGAACATAGATCTGTCGGTCGTAGAGTGCGAATTTGGTGGCGGGGGAAGGCCAATCAAAGATGGCGAACGAGTACCTTCGTTATAAGCGGTATAAACCGCTACAAAAAGCGGGTCATGCGCTCTAGCAGTGAAGACCACTATACTGTGAAAATCGGGTTTTGTTATTTTGTGTACATAATTGCAGACTTAATACATTTGTAATAATTATTCAAAATATTTTTATTAATTTTTAATAATGCGTTAGCATATTTTTTGTAGTGTCTGGAATAGGCGAAAGGGCGAGAGCGAACCAGAGTGGGCGTAAAAGGAAATAAAAGGTCGGCTGGGTCCGCGTGAAAGGTAGACTGATTATAGCCACCATGTTATATGAATCGCGCGCCATAGTATGTATGTGGGGTATAAAAACAAAGGTAGCAATATCCAAAAAATAAAAATAAATGTTTGAGTGCAATCACGGAGGATTACTAATTTAAAATGTACTAAATTCTAGATTTTATGTATCTATTTATATCTTTATAGTATCTAGATAGATATATATGAATCCCTTCCAAAATGACGTTTCCTATAAATAAGCCAGAAATATTCATTCTCAAACAATTAATATTAATCGAATAAATTATTTTCGTAACGTTAAAATTGGTTTAAAAACATAATACTTTGAAATATTACGTGTTAATATGAGTGAAAGTTTTTTTTAAATTTTAAAATGCTCGCCAAAAGTAAAACAAATTTGTAAAGGTTACATTCCATACACAAGAAAACTCTTTTGTCTACGTGATGTTGTCTTTGCTTTTACGTTATATTTATTATTTCTTACAGACCTTCAAAATGAAATGTCAAGTAGGTAAAAGTGAGCACTTTCGACACTTGCTTCTGTTAGAATATCAAATTTTTCACGAACGGATAGTTTTAATTGCAGAGGCTCAAAAAACTTGTAGAACTTTGGCAAGAAATTGTAAAAAGTAAATGAGAATAATGTGTGACTAATATGTTGTAATTTCTTTGTTGCTCTGTCCTCTTGTCTTCTTCATTTGGAAAAAAACCATCTTATGTTACCAAACAATAAATGATTTTTCAATATATAATAATTTTATAAGATGTTACAGAAATGAAAATAGTAATAAATGAGATGACAAATTAAATGATTTTTTACTTACGTACCCTTTGACATCCAAAGCAACTGCGATCTACGAAATTCAATGTCTGTCTGTCTGCTCTCTTTACAAATCTACACCATTTGTATGATTCGACTCAAATTTTGTATACTTATGCTTCAAGACTCGGCAGATTATACATTTTCCCCCTTCCCTTTTACCCATTCCTCTCCCCCTGATATATTTTCAATGTCAATCTTCACCGTTCGACCGAACGGACTCAAAAACTTATTTTTTAGGACCCGGCAAATTACATAGGTGACATTTCCCTCTCCCCTTTTATCCCTTTCACCCCAGATAAATTTTCAATGCAAATCTGTACCGTTTGACCGATCGAACTCAACATTTGGAAACATATTCGTTAGGACTAGCTGGGTAATATGGGTGACATTTCACCTTCTCTCTCTTCCCTCCCCCTCTACCAGATATGTTTTCTGTACAAATCTACACCGCTTGACCGATTGTACCCAAATTTTGCATGCATATTCCCGACGGAAAATATGCCACATTTCTTCCCTAGACATCCTATTCATCTAAGCTTGATGAAATGGAAACATTGTTTTATTTAGAGGCTTTGCAAAACAATGGAACCTTTGTTTTTCCCCACAAAATTATTTTCAACTTAACCCGTGCAACGCCGGGTACGAACAGCTAGTACTATAATAAAATAGGACTTGCAAAAATTGATATCATATATTTAATGTGTAGATATATTTATACTATATATATAAATGTTGTATGATATTTAATGTTATGAAATAAGAGCAATATATAGTGTAAATAATTTTGGAGAAGCAATTTAAAAAAAAAACCTTTAAAGAAAATTCCATCAAAAATTGTTCTGCTTTGTATTGTAGAGTCGGATATCAGTGTGACGCTTTCAAAGGTTCAAAAGAGGACTTTAAAATGGATACGCGAAAATGAGGAATATAATGAAGCGCTGTCTAACACCTACGGCAAATTGAATTCTTTTGAGTACTTCATTCATGAGTTTTAATTTTTTATTGCGTTTCACGTGCATTGTTACATTTTAATGGCTTGAATTTATTTTTAATGTTTTTTATTCACTTAATACATATATTTAAGTAGCTAACTTCTTGAATTGACTATTTGAGGCTCGTTCCTTCGTTGAGCGGCTTTTTATCCGTTTGGGGCTGTGTGGTCAATGTTCGTAGGAGAAACTGTTCCTAAGAATCGATGAAGATACCTATGCAATTACATGATTTGTCCAAATTACTATATATAATGATGATGATGTTTTGCGGTTGCGTTGTGTGCATATTCCTCCGCTGAGTCCTAATTTAGTCTCAATTATTGGATAATTGGCTTTTGGGATTGTATTATGTCTCTTTTTGGCTGCTTATTCAAAATTTTTCGTTATATTAGATAAATAGTGTATAACATATTTCTCACATTGCTTGTTAAATTAGACTATACCACCAATATGATTGTGATTATCCCTTACCACACACAAGAATCTTCATTCTTTTTGGTGAGGTAACATATAATAACAATTTGATTGTTAATATTTGCGATTTATTATTGTTATAAAAGAAATCATATGTTTTATCTATTAAATTAGAAAAATCTTCTTTTTGGTGAGGATAACATGTAATAACAATTTTATTGTTAATATATGCGAGTTATCATTGTTATAAAAGAAATCGTATGTTTTATCTATTAAATAAAAAAAAAATATATTCGACAAAAAAATACAGGCTTCGAAAATTGTATACTTACATACACATTTTCTTTTTCCTGCCCTTTTAGTCATTTCAGGGACCATCATCAAGGCTGATGATGGACCCTGAAATGAGATCCGAAACGTCGGCCAGAAAGGTCGTAAAAACACAGCATAATGCTCCAGAAGACACAAACCAGAAGATTAACTATGTTGTCTCTACTTTAATTAAATTATATTTTTTATTTTACTTCTCGAGATCCGAGAATCATTATTTTCATTCATGTATCATCAATCTCCATCCCGCTGCGCGTAAATGTCATAAAACGATCAATTTTGAAATTAAAGAAATAAATTAGACATAAATTTGCTTGAAAATATTACTTTCACTAACTCTTTTCCTCTACTCTCAATATTCTTGACCTTAGTAGAAGTAGCTCTGGCTCATTTTGTCAATACCTACCTAAACACCTATAAATTTATATTTCCGCCTAATACATGTAAAAAATTCTATACTTGAATCTATTCAGTTTAATACTTCACTGTGCGACGACGGACGAAATCCCACCACCGCACGCGGGGCGGGTATTAGGAAAGAAATTTCTTCCTTCCCAATCTCCGCCGAAAATGAATGATAATATTCTGACACCCGAGATACACTAGGCCAAAGCTAACTATAATCCACAGTTGACAAATTGTACTAAAACTTTTCCTGGTACGTCGAATGCCGATTCAATCTTCAATTCTCCTGGCTTGAATCCGGAACAGACCGATCTGTCTCTTCCGGAAGGCTAATTTGAATTGATTCTTCGTCGGATTTGTATACCACACGAAGAAGAATGTCGGTTCTCACTGAAAACCGAAAAGCTTTTCAACTGTCACTGGGTGGATTTTGAAAAGCTTAAATCCTGGCTAGCGGTTGGCGTAGAATACATCGGGTACCAGATTCGACCAATCAAAAATCATTTCGCGGTCGGCGCGCTGCGGTCACGAAACATCTGTCGATGAGAGATTCTTATACTCTCTTATACGTAGTAAAATATAAATTTAAATTAAACTCAAGTCAAGGAAAGATAGTTTGTTTTCCATCAATTGTAATAATCATCATGAATAATCTCTAATCATAGAGACATTTGTTAACGCCAAATTCATTAATAACTTGAACATTACGCGCTTTGCATTGCATTTAAAAATCAATTCGCAATATCTGCGCAATTGAATGTTCGAAATTACTTTTTAAACTCTTCAATGTGAGTATTCATCATGAAGGATGTTGGCGCATGAAAAAGTGTTTTTCGATAAAAATTTCGAATATTTACGACACGAGAGAATTTAAAAATAAATAACTTGGTTAAGTTTTCATTTCATTTCACTTCGTCTATTTCGTCTAGCCCGAGTGCTCCGATGGTGTGCATCGCAGTAATCTCTACGAAATAAATCATTTATAGGATAATTTTGCCAACATTTTCGTTCGATATTTCGCAAATTTTATTACATTCCAGAATTTTTACTAATTTTTAACAAATGTACCTAGGTCGGTATGTTTGAAAATTACTGAGAAATGCAACTTTATTTGATTTTCATGAAATGAAAAATTGATTGGGACTTTTTGTATTATTTTATCATGAAAACGAAAAAGAAAATATAAACATAACCCCACTTGTTTTTATTTTGAACATTTTTATCAACTTTATTTGCTTTTCATAAAATGAAAAATTGATTGGGAATTTTTATATTATTTTATCACGAAAACGAAAACTAAAATATATACATGAACCCACTTGTTTTCGTTTTGAACATTTTTATCAATTGTATTTTTCCATTTATTTTCAAACTACAAATCTTTCAACATACATTTTTTGTTTTTTTGGAAAAAAATGGCGATTTCGGAAAAAAATTGATATAGGTATACTAAAATGCATTTTTATTATCGAAATAATTCAATATCCTGATACCGTTCTTTAAATTCATCTATTTCATAGAGTTAAGACTAATAAATCTTTAGTCAATATAACCACTCTTGGATGATCAATAATTTGGCGAGTTCTAGACGACATGGTGGGGTTAATTTAGCATCTTTATTAAATGAACTAAAAACTCAAAAGAAAGGACACATGTGAGAAAGAATGAATTACAAAAATATATGATATGCAGAGAAAAAAAGTTCCTTCGCCAAGAGTTCCTAATATTTTAAATAAGAATTAAGCATATCAATTTTCTCTCTCAATTTTCTTTGGTTTCCTTGAAAACAAAAAATGGATAAAAGGTTATTTTCAGTATTTACATTACAGTCCTTTTACTTCAATAGCAAACAACTTAAAAATTGCCAATACATTGTCGGTACTAACGGTCTGTTTTCTTTTATTTGCTCTCTACTCGTAAATCAACATTTCAAGAACAGAACAAGCGAAACATCGTGTCTACTTTAATAAACAGCATGTAAAAAAAGATATACATATACTCAATTTTTATCAAGTTTAAAATACGGAATTTATTCACGCAAATTAAACCAACAAATGCTCAGTTTTTACTTTCTCAAATATTAGATATACATTTAAGCTGCGGTAAACAATCTTTTAAAAAAGTAAATAGAGTTAAACTCTCAATTCCATATTTTCTAAAATGATGATACCTTTAGTAGATCGTCCATTGTAATTCATAGCTTCACAGCCCATTGAGAACCTGATGTAATAATCGGTGCCAGTCGTCTCTGTCGTGAGCCAATACAATCTTCGGAAATCTTCAAAAAATTTGTACAAACATTTAAAACACCAATCTAGGCTATTTTTCTCCTCTATCTAGAATGATCAATCACAATAACGAGATAACACCCAAACACGTATGTACCTGTTCTTCTTTATGATACAGGCTCGGTTCAAAAGCGAAATATTGATAAACTTGGTTAACGGTCTCTTGAGCGTGCACTGCATACTCATCATAGACAAAATTATATACCTTGGAACCCGCGCACTCAACGTGAAACTAGTTAATCTAGAACTCATTTCTAAATTATATTTATTGATTTTGCAACAATCTTTGTTTTGTTCTGGATATTATTTATAATTTATTTTGTCATAATGACATTTTTATTATAAAATAGTGTATAGTATAATCATGTTACATTCGAAATGTTTATAAAAATTAATACTGTGGACCAAATTTCAGGTTCAATAACGGACCTATTGAAAGTCTGTATGTTAAAAAATTAAAATAAACTAAAAAAAATTCTTTTATGTTTTATTTGGGTGCATTCTATTGGATTCTTTAATACAATTAAACGTATCATGATTGTTATTGAATAGAAGAAGAATATACAGCGGCCATCAGACTTATATATATAGAATCAAATCTGAAATATTTTCTGTAGATGTACACTATAGTAGGTAAGAAGATTTGGATATTATGATATTAACAGGTAATACAGGTACAAACAATTACATTAAAAAATTACAGGCAATACAGGTAAAATAAATTTCCCTTGGTCCCTTAATGTTCTTGATTATGATAGAAGGTATACAAGACAGGATAAAAACAGGGAAATGTGTGCTCTTTGCGGATGACCTGAAAATTTATGCTAAGATTACGAGTATGCGTGAATATATTAGTTTACAAAAAGACTTAGATGCGTTAGTGGACTGGACTGAGGAGAACAATCTGCATTTTAATATAAAAAAGTGTACATGTCTTACTTATAGTCGTTCAGTAACACCAATAAAGTTCGATTATACGATCAATAAAGAAAATAAATTCACGCGTTACTGAGATCAAGGATCTCGGTATTGTCTTTGATGCTAGACTTTCTTAATTCACATAAACCAACTAGTTACAATGTGTTACCATCTTTTAGGTTTCGTAACACATATATCAAAAAGATTTTAGAATGAGAAGTGCATCAAGCAAATGTACAAATTCATCATTCGATCAAAATTGGAATATGTGGAGCCCATACCAAAGGAAGTACTCGACATGATCGAGCAGATTCAAAAGAAATTCTTTTGTTACTTGTACATGCGCAGAACAGGAGAATATTAAAATTTTAAGAAATAAAATTGATGCCCCGAACCTGCTAGAGAATTATGCCCTGTTTGTACCAAAAAATTAATTGCGAAATCGAGGTCACGCGCTATTTCATGTCCCAAAATGCAGAACCAATAATGAATAAGCATACCATAACGCGTAGTGTGCAACTCCTAAATGAAGTGAGCGATTATGTCGATGTATTTAATGATAGCATTGAATGCATCAAGCAGCGGATCGCCTCCATTTAGGTCCAAGATATACTTTACCTGCATTGTAAATGGAGCAATCGGTTATGCAAAAAAAAAGTAAAACAGGGAATATTGTTAAACAGAGATACGATAAAAATATATAATCTTCAGATCTCAGGATGGAAGTGAATTGGATAGGACGATAGGAGTCGCAAGCCAGGTAGCACGATCCCTTTATTATCCCATACTTAGAAAAGCGGAGCTCAGCCAGCGAGAAAAGTTGGCAGTATACAAATCAGTTTTCAGGCCAACCCTTGCGTACGGCCACGAGCACTGGATCTTGACCGAAAGAACCCGCTCAAGACTATAAGTCGCCGAGGAATGGAGGAGATACCAGAAGGGACAGAATCAGAAATACTCATATAAGTTAATGTCTCGAAGTAGAACCCTTATTGTCGTTTATCGAGAAATCACAATTATGGTGGCTGGGACATATCTTGCGGATGCCTGCAGATAGACTGCCAAAGCGGTTATTCCAAGCAAGTCCAGAAGGCAGAAAACCAAGCGTCCGTCCTAGGAGGAGCTGGCGGAAATAGTTTGGAGCGCCTGGCAATCATTAATATGAGAGAATATATAAACATTTATAAAAAAGAAATTAATTTTTATTACTCCCTTTCTTTTAACTCGTACCGTCTGCTTGTCTGAAGAGAAAACTTTGGATCGATTTTTAACCCTTTTTCCGTGACCCAATCGAGCTGAAACTTTGCAGGCAGACTCGCGGTGACGATAAAAATGATCTAAAAATTTTTCGTATAAATTTTTTAAATTATTACAGTATAATTTGGATTTTTCGAAATTTACGTACAAATGAAAAAAGAGCCCGATGCGTAGAGAAGGTGCGAACCCTGTTTCACCTAATTTGACTCAAGCCATGGGTCCGATCAGTCGGCTATATGTTGATAGCATATCAAATTGGAAACAATACAAAAGAGAAAGGGATTATAATAAAAAGTTGGTTCCTTTCTTTTAACTCGTGGCGTCTGCTTGTCTGACGAAAAAACTTTGGATCGATTTTTAACTCTTTTCCCGTAATCCAATCGAGCTGAAACTTTGCAAGTAGACTCGTGGCGACGATCAAGAAGATCTATCAAATTTTCGTTAAAAAAATAATAATTTTAAAAATTTCAATGGCTGTTTCATACACGACATGAAACCCGAAAATGAGAAAGGGAGTGTTGTAAAAATTTGGTTTTTATGGGTTACTTTTTTTTATACCTGCATAACTACCTATTATCTGTCAAAATCCCACGAATATCATTTTATTTAAACCTTCTTACCTACTACAGTGTATCTCTACTACTACTACTACTCTACTACAACTACTACGTAAGTGTACATCTACATAAAATATTTCACGTTTGTTACTATAATGTAAGTCTGGCGGTCACTGACTCCTATATTTTATGCGCCATATAAAAAAGTCCAAAGGCGCGGGAATCGGGGCGTTTTTAATGCTACCTCTTCAGCCCGTTTGTTTGTTCAGCAGATTTCCAGAAGGAAGGTGTGAGGCCCATTCTGGCCCTCCCAGCACGGCGACTGAGGTGCCGGCAATAAAACCCTGCCTCGCCATTTAATAAAATTCGCCTAACGGGCTCGCATATAACGAACGCTTCGTTTTGGTATTCCTCACTCGAGTGTTTTTTAAAAGTAGGTAATGTGTTTTTGGTTTTATGCGTCAGGAATAAATATTTCCACAGAACAGAATAACGTTTTAATAAGATGAAAGACCATATCTTTGTACCATAGAATATGTTTATTCAGCGAGTTCCCCAGCAAAATTTATCACAAAAACAGCGTTAGAAATGTACCATTATTTTAATGTTGTGTTTAATCATTACTATTAAAGCGATCTCTAAAATCTTTTTGAAATCAAATATATTATTGCGTTCTCTTTTGCCGCGGTATCATATGAATTTAATGCGTTGATTAATATTTTTGAGAAACCGTATAATTTATATATCATCATCATCATCATTCTTGGCACTACAACCCTTGGTGGGTCTTGGCCTCCTCAATAATTTTCCTCCACTCATCTCGGTCTAGTGCCAGCTCTCTCCAGTTTCGAAGCTCTAAGGCAGAGATATCTTTGAGGACGTTGTCACTCCATCTTAGTTTTGGCCTTCCTAAGCTCCTTCGCCCTATTGGCCTTGAGTTCAGCAGGGACTTTGGTGCTTGATGCTCGGACATTCTCTCCACATGACCCAGCCACCGAAGTCTTCCCAGTTTTATAAATTTTGTGACGTTTGGCTCCTTAAATAGAGTATAGAGCTCATTGTTGTAACGTCTGCGCCGAAGTCCATTTTCTAGAACCGGTCCGAAGATGCGCCTCAAAATTTTCCTTTCAAAAACGTCCAGTGCTCGCTCATTCCTCTTAGTTAGTACCCACGTCACAGCTGCGTACGTGAGCACTGGCCTAATAAGCGTTTTGTACACTAAAATCTTGGTGTTTCTGGACAGCAGTCTGGATTTTATGTGCTTTTGTAGGCGTAAAAAACAGCGATTTGCGCTCACTATGTGCTTCTGGATCTCCTCTGCAGTATTATTCTTGCTTGTTATCAGGGATCCTAGGTATGTAAATCTTGGTACCGTCTCAAATTTTTTTTTTATATATAATAATATATTTATATTTTATATAATAATTTATATATAATTATATAATTTAATGCTATAACGCACTTTAGAAGATTGCCTTCTCTTCCAGGCTGCCGGAAGGCCTGGCTGAACTGAATCCGGGCTCTTGTGCTGGATTCCGAGTAGATCCCCTGTGGTTCACTGTCTTCTCGTCACTACTGAGGTATGTAGCTAGGTAGCTATAGGCACAAGGTTCTTAGCTAGCCTACGAGCTAGCCAAGGCCTTAGACGTGGACTCAAGCTCATTGAGGATCTTATAACGGCGTCTGAATATTGTGTCGAAACGATGCACAACATGTTAAAATATATTATTTGTACATCTGAGTGTAATTTGGCTCGAATTTTCAACGCATTTAAAGGACAGTGGATTTATGTAGCGTAGCGAGAAAACAAGGCCATTATGGTTATTTAGCATGTAAACAATACCAATATGAAAAATTAAACAATTTTTATTAATCAATAAGAAAAGACATACAGAAAAAATCAAACTAACGAAAAAATATTTTAAATGCCGCCGGTACTCGAACCACGAACCTCCAATTCTATCCGGGAATGGCGCGTTATCCAATTTCGCCACGGCACTCTGGTAAGTTAACGAAAATTTTCAGCCTTATATGTAATCTCTTTTTAATTGATTAACATTTTTATTCCAAAAAAACATTATTATTTAAAAAGAGACTACACATAAGGTTGAAAATTTTCGTTTAACTTACCAGAGTGCTGTGGCGAAATTGGATAACGCGCCATTCCCGGATAGAATTGGAGGTCCGTGGTTCGAGTCCCGGCGGCATTTAAAATATTTTTTCGTTAATTTGATTTTTTCTGTATGTCTTTTCTTATTGATTAATAAAAATTGTTGAATAATTCACAGAACTTTGTTCTGAAATTGCAACTTCACAATAAAAATGTGTTTCCTTTAATATAATAAATATGGGAAAAGTATAAAGCCGATTCTGGAGCATTTACATATATATGAATCATATATAGTTACATATATAGGAATCAAAAACAGACATCTAGTGTCGCGTGTGGAATTATGGTAGAATTTAAATATATTTGATTGCAAATTAATATATTTTTATTATTAAAATATTCACACCTGTTTCAAAATATGAAAATATTAAATTATTCAAATATTTACACTCGTTTAGTTAGACAGTACTAATAAAGAACTAAAGATATACGTTAACAGTTATTTTTACAGTACATTTACTACACAATTTCAGGATTATCGACAGAACCCACATAGAAGAATTTTTAGGTTTTAGTTAGTCAACTGGGTCGATACCGGGAGACTTATTGTGTTCCAAATCCCAGCGCGCACGGCGATCAGCATTGAACACATGACGATGATGTAGTAGATGATTTCGAGGCACGGCAGAGCGAACCAAAATAAATAATCTGTGCAGGCATGGTATGATTCATATGTCTGTCATGTAGCGCACTTTTTAGAACATCCCGTATTGGTCCCAAAGGAGAAGCTACGACATAAAAGTGACCTTTACATCCCGACCATATTGCATCCCATATTCATTATTGAAAAAAATGAAACAATTGCAAAATTGTTGAAAGAAGAAATTATTGAAAAACAAAATTAAATAAAAAATGAAATGCGCTTAATGACTGACTCTTGTCTTCAAATTTTACTGAAAACTGAATTGAAGTATGTTTACAAGACAAGTCATGAATGTAAAGCTTGCCATTCATTTAAATTAATGTATTGTATTTATTTATCTAGTACTTATTCGCAGTTGATACACAATTTGGGTTGGACTTTGCCTGTCTAACTGTTAAATAATGACTGTTCGTACCCGACGTTGCACGGGTTAAAGATTTAGTTGAAAATATATTTGTGGGGGGAAACAAAGTTTCGATTCTAACGATATAGATTTGTAACGAAAATAAATCAGGAGGAAGAGAGGTAAAAAAATAGGAGAGAAATGTCACCTATTTTACCCGCCGGGTTCTAAAGAATATGTTTCCAAATTTTGAGTCCGATCGGTCAAAGGGTACAGATTTGCATCGAAAATATATCAGAGAAGGGGTAAAATAATAGGGAGGAAATGTCATCTATGTTACCCGCCGGGTCCTAAAGTATAAGAACGCAAAATTTTAATCGAATCGGATAAATGGTGTAGCTTTGTATAGAGAACAGACCGACACACAGACAGACAGACATTGAGTTTTATAGGTATAGATAAGATCATTCTTTAAAAAAATTGGGTGTTTATAAATTGATTTGTAATAATTGTAATTATTTTTCTACAGGAAAAACGTGTAATTTTACTTACTTTACTTTTACGTGTGGAACACTTGAGGTGTTTAAATATAAATAATTATTCAAAATTTGCGAATCATCTTTTGGCTATGGATCATTCTATTGATATTAACAGGGGTTTACAAATTTTACATACAAGTTATAAAGAATTTCAGTTTGATAAATTATAAATTTTGTAAATAAGAAAAAGCGTTAATATTAAATAAAATATTATTAATAATCATATATTTTTTACAGATAGTTATTTTTTGAATTAGTTTTCATGTTAGTACTTAATTATTATTCATTTCCTATATATTATTTTGTTATATTTTTATTTTCTATTCTTCGATTTTTAATGTCTTAGTATACATTGTATACTGACGAATGGACCATTCGACTTGAAACATATTAATATTTTCAACATACTAGTGGTGAAAACCAAGTATATTTTTAATTATGGGTTAATTCTATTTCTTCTGGTTTGTATCTTCTGGGGTATTATGCCGTATTTTTACAACCTTTCTGGCCGACGTTTCTGATCTTATTGCAGGGTCCATCATCAGGGCTGATGTGATCACAGGCACATAAACGTCGGCCAGAAATGTCGTAAAAAATGGCATATTATCCCAGAAAACATAAAGCAGAAGGTTCTGAGTGACCGTGAAAAACTAAGAACATGCTTAATTCTATTTTTGATGATAAAAGAATATGACGAAAATGATATATACAAAAAGGTAGCTCATGGCAGACACACAAGACGTGCTTCAAATCAAATTTTAATCGTCCCAAGAATAATAAATAAATATGGACTGAGGACACTTGAATATTTAGTTCCAATGTTCTTGAACAAACCACAAAGCACCTTTACTACAGGTCTAACGACTCCAAAATCATTTGCAGAACTCAGAAAGTGGTTGATTCAAACGGTATAAGTTACCGACGAATTAATGTAATACGCATCATTATTGTAATGATCGTGAATTATCGGTATCCTATATTTAGATAGGGTTATATATGTATCATTCATTAATATAAATGTGCTTAAAGTTGTTTTTTTCTTCTTCTGGTTATACAATGACTGAAATGTTATAACATTAATTGTGAAATTTTAATTGTGAAATAATAATTATAACATTAATTGTGAATATGAACCTACAGACAAACGTCTTTTTAGATGTTTTGTGGGTCTAGTGATATTTAAAGAAAATAAATAGATTAAATAATAAAAAAATGTCACTACAAAATCATTTTGCTTTTTTTGAATAAGTATTATTTACTTATACGTAATAAAATAAAAAGCTTGTCAAACGTCGAACGAGGCATAAATTGATGGTTGGCATCTTAGCTAAATCCTGTTTTTACAATTCGTAGTATATAATAGTATACTTTTGACGGGCCATGGAGAAGCGGTATCGGTTAATTGCCGCGAGTTAGTCGTTAGTTAGTAGTCGTAGGTTAGTCGAGTAGTTCGAGTCTTTCTGTAGCCGTGTTTCGTTATTTAATTGTGATTTTCCAGGAATTTACGGACTAATGGAACAGATAGACAACGAAATAATTATATTAAGATAATTTTATTATTATAAAGTTATTTTGCCGTCATTAAAAAAAATTAACTATTAATTGTTTATTTAATACGGTTTAATAATATGTTTATCGTATAACGTAGTACAATACGCGTGCATAGATGTTTGATTCAGTGAAGTTGCTAATGGCATTTTGGCATTGATTGGGTGTCGCAGGTAAGTTCTGCCTGTTTATAGTTTTGAACTCACGGGTCCGTGAAAATGATTGAATTCACGCAGATCCTCACAACGGCCGCTGCGCCCCGGGCCTGGGACAATGGGCTGCACGATAGGCGCGTCCGGCAGTCTCAGCAAGACTGCATTCACGCGAGAGCATCCTGGAATGCATTGTTCGGCACTCCTCACTGCAAATGACGTCACGCCGCCCGGGTCCGCGTTATCAGGAGGGAAAACAGGCGGCGTGTACTGGATGTTCAAATGATCAAACAATGTCATTAGACAGTCAACACGACGATATGGTGGCGACAATACAAGATAACTTTATACAAAAACAGAATCAAAACAATTCGGCCCCTTGTTCTTTCTCGCCTTCAAAAACGATTTTTTTAATAATTAATTATTTTTATTTTATTTATATAGGTAAACGTTAAAATTTATTTCAAAAGTATCTTCTTCGTTATATTTCTTCACACAACTAATAATCTTACAATTATATTCGTGTTAAAAATTGTATTATTATGGTAACTGACATCTAAATTATCAATTTTACATGGACTTGATTTTAAAAATAAGTATTATTCGTAGGCGTTGCTTTACATCTCAGATTAGATTACAATTACAGATTACAATCTCCATTATTTCTCTCGCACTTTTATCTTTTAGGTATCTGTTTTCAAAAGAAAGTATTTATGCTGAAATTAAATTAGAGAAGTAACACCTGGATTGAAATATAAATGACTTCCAGTCCTGTTTATTAAAACATTAAAGCAACTTTGTACTTGTATATTCTTTTATAGTTGTGATATCAAAAAAATGTGTTCTGTAAAATTTCAACATCATAAAATATAATTAAATATTCAATCATTTTTTACAACGTTGTAATACATGTCATTCCATCGGTGGTATTTTTTTTAATGTTCTCGTATTTCATGTTTTAAAAAGTCACGTCAGCTTTAACAAAAACCGATTCAGAAGAAATTTTTTATTATAATTTCTAATTATTTCATGAAAAAATAAAGGAGATTAGATTTATTTTAACAATAATTAGAATAGATAATGATTTGAAACTGGATGATGAAAATTTCTGTGCAATAAACCGTGAATTTTAACGAGCAATTTTATGATGAAAATTAAAGCGAGAGCGGAGAATGGAGAATATTATATTGATGGAAATAAAAGCAAAGGCAGCAATAAAAAAAAATTAATGCGGTCATCGAGAATTATTTCTTTATAATGTACTTAATTCGAGATTTTATGGGAAATATAGCCTCTAAACTTATTGATAACATGATTTTTGAATAGATAGATACATAAAATATAGAATTCAGTTCACCCTAAATTAGGTATCCCCGGTGACTACATTTATTTTTTTTTAAATTTTAATATACCTATTGCTGCTTTTGATTTTATACACTTCATTAATAACATCCTTTTTTTGTTACGCATTTTTAAATTTATTTTTTGCCACCTTTTCCGCAATTTAAAATATTTTTTTAAATCGGGTTGGGATTGGATAAGTTCGAATCTGTGTTCTAGTAGTAACCAAAAATCACATATTCAGCAGAATTTTGAATGTAACCTTAAATTAAAAATAAACATTGAAATTGCTATCTGTTATTTTATAACATTGTAACGTCGTTTTATAAGTGAGACTTATGAATTCAACGAAACAAAAATCAATTTAATATAAAGAAACATTAAACTAGAGACAATAGATAACTGGGTTGTGACCATTCATAAGAACCGATATTTTTTTTATTTTTATTTATTAGGTTATGTAAAAACTTGTATTAACTCGACCACTTGGGCGATCTCGCGAGTTACTAAGCATAAGTTACAAAAGTATAATAATTTCAATTACGTATCAAAACATAGCCAACCATGTTTTTTTAGATTTTAATGTTTTCTGATATTGCTCATTCCTACATTTTAAATATTAGTTAACTATGATATCAAGTATCAATCGGAAGGTGTTGCTTATCAAAAATCAGCTTATTCGTGTTATAAACTAGATGTGAAACTGCCAAAAAAATAACTTATGGAGTAAGGAAGTTTTTCAACTACTCACATGAGATATATATTACGGGTGGTGTTTTGTCGTCTAAAGTTGACACCTTTAAGAAAAGCTTTAAGTCATCCGCAAATAATAGAAAGCGCGAGTTTAAAATTACATTTTTTATATTATTAATAAAAATCGAAAACAACAATGGACCCAGGTTAGATCCTTGTGGGACACCCGAGAAGGTAAAGAAGCACTCTGATGCGAATAGGCCGTAGGAGACGTATTGGTTCCTATTTTGGAGGTAGCTCGCCATTAATTTTAGCATACCATCCGAGAAACCACTCTCATACAACCTTGCATGTAACTTAAATATTTCGTACTAAATGCATCGATAGATGAGATAGTTCTATCATTATATGGTTGGGTCTATTGAATTTGAAAAATACGCAAACTGTTTCTCAGAACCGCCATATTCTTTATGATTGACATGATTTTTTTGTAACTTTAGTTGGCAAGTAAGTTAGCAAATGATTTATTGTTAATTGTTTTTCTGTAGGTAATTTATTTTTTGAAAAAAATAAAGTATTTAACAGTGCAGGTTGTTTATTCAAGAGATTTTTAGAATTCTGTGCTGTTCTAATCGTATAAGAATTGTATAAAAACCACGAACAAAAGTATTAACTAGCTTTCTTAAAGGAAAGCATTTTGCTAATGATAATAATAATTATAATAAATAAGTCTGACATCAAGTAAGAAGAATTGATTAAAAGTTAATTTTTTACTAGTGATTGTCTTTATTAAAATTTTCAATCAATCTCACCTATTATGATCTTTAAATAAAATGGAAAATATTTATATATATAGATTTGTTGTAAGAACACATATACTGGATTTTGTCCCCAGAGGGATGATTAATTAATTAAGATAAATTATAGAAGTCTCACAAAGACGAAGCTATCAATATTAGAAACACATTTGGAAGTCTTTTTATACAATGGTCCAGGGCTTACAACCTGTATGAGCTGGCTTCTTAAGTGATCACTCTACACAATGCAATGTTAACCAACTCCATCTTAAGAACATCCACACATTATAAAATTTTGAAAGTTCTATGTATGTTCAAATCTGAGAATCTTCCGTTTATTTGAATGGATTATGTATGCTAGAGAAATCTGTAGTCTTTTCTCATGAACTAGTTAATATAAATATACAGACAAGATTTAAGAAAGATAATTATTTAATTAATTTCTGTATTAGATAAATCTGTCTTCTTATCAATGCGGTAAATATGCCAAAATTGAGATCAGTGATCATGACAATTAAACGGATTACCGAAGTTTCGCATATGACGCTTCATAATTCTTGATATTCCATATAATTACATAAAACAGGTACTAACACTGTAATAAAATTTGTTTAAAATTCGAAAAAAGTTTGTTTCACTTGCATGTATTAATTTCTTAATCCACAGCGTCCTGAAAAGTCAATGTAAAATTATGGCCAAACTTGACATGATTGTGTTGCATTCGTATATAAATTTTGATATTTTACGGATAATGGTTTACTTTTTTCTCTTTTTCTCTCTCGAGTAGAAACTGGTAGAAGCAAACACTGACGTAAATTTACTTCTCGTTTATTTTTTATTATAATTCTCGTCTATTAAATTTTGAGATAATAATTACCAAACTAGTAATTTATTTATTTATTAATCAACGCCCTGGTGGGCTTTTACAGTTGTTATTTTCAGAATACGACCGATTATTCTGATGGTAAATATAAAATTTGTGATTTTTGTAAATGTTTTAATTATATGTTTAACACTAGAAAATTCATTTATGAATTTCTAATAACAAAATTGCTATCTTCAATGAAGTTAAAATACAATCCTCTAAAATATATTAAAATTAAGAAAATAAAGAAGTCCTATATCTAGGCTTCTGACGGTTTCAATGATCTTCGGTACTGTGCGGACCTCCCCGAAAAAGGACCTCCCCTTTCAATCACGGAGGATTTCAGAAGTCTTGCTACATGTCCAATTCTAATGTTGGCAAACTTGGATTTTATTTTCACTCAGTAGTTGGGTTTTCTCTCTCTCAAGGAGAAACTCAGTAATGGACTGAGGAGACTTGATACCTGGGGAGACTTTGATAAAATAAAATCGAGCATATGTACTTTTTATGTGGTAAATGATTTTGTCAATGTGATGCACTTGTTCTTCTACATATCCCTATAATTGTCTAATCATTAAATCATACGTTGAAATTTTCATTATTTAAACAAATGTTAGCAATGCATCGTTTAAAATTGTAAGTTCGGAAAACACATAATTGATTTTGTATTTGGTGATTATGAATGATGAGACGTGACCCCCATAAGGTATCTTTATCTAAATAAAATAATTTCGTTGTCTCTCTGTCCCGTAGCACAGTAACATCCTGGAATTCACGAAAAAAAAAACAAATTACCCTGCTTGAACCTAGGACGCGCGAACGGCAACGCGGCGACTAACCGATATAACCACCACCACCGCTTCTCCATGGCCCGTCAAAAATATACTTACATACTACTCGTTGTAAAAACAGGGCTTAGCAAAGACGCCAACCATTAATTTACACTTCATGCGTTTGACAGACTTTTTATTTTATTATGAAAAAATAAATACATAATACTTAAATTACGTTTCACGATCTTTCACGGGTATGGCTAGTTTCATAAAATTTTGGTAACGTTTAATTATGATGATCCGTTATCTGTATTAAATATTTTATAATGTAGATTAGATATATCACTTGTTTTCAAGATAGATATAGGATGAAAAATAATTTCCATTAAAGAGATAAATAAAATTTTCTGTACGGTAGAACTATAAATTATCGATGACTACGTTGAAATGAAAAATATGTTTGTAGATGATAAGAAATAATATTGATGGCAAATTTAGAGGACGCAACGGTCTCTCTCCAATTCGCAGTATTTTACAAATAATGGCTGATGTCTTCAGACAAAACTTGTGGTGTACAGTTCCATATTTGAAGTACAATTTTAGAGTAGACCGTAGACACGCGCTGTTACTTTTCGAGTACTTGGTTAAGTTTTCCCAGGGCCGCCCTCGTGCATCCCCCTCCACTTGTACTGTAATTAAGCGGAGTAAAGGTGGTACCGTATTTCCTCAGCACATTTAAGTCCACTTTCCAGACCGTGGGCCTTCTCAGGTTGCATTAAGTGAGTAACGAGTATGGTTAGTTTGACAAGTATTCATAGAATATGAATTATGCATGTTTTTAAGTCAAAGCAAGTTGAGAAAACTTATTAGCTTAAAGTACTGGGCGAAATTTCTGATAAGTTTATTATTTTACAAAGCTTATAGATTTGGAACAAAAATACATTTCTAGGAAATCAACATGTTTTTTTAAATACATAAAATAAAAATTATATTCAAACTAAAGAAAAACTTTTTCTTACTATTTTATTGTATTCAAAGACTCGCGCATAGGTAGTAGGTTTATTATTAATAATGTGTAATTAATAACAAATAAAGTAGCTTAATTATATAATTTTTCAAGTAACTATGTATAAATATGCATTTATCTAAATAATGCAGATTAAAATTGAATACAAATATTGATTCAATATAATACAAGAAAATATATTTTTAGTAAAATAGCTGTGAAACTTTATGGATATTAAAATAGTTTAAAACTCTCTGCTCTACAAGATATTGTATTTGCTTGTAAGTTACATATTAATATTATTTTGGAATGTCAAGTGCACAAAATTGAGTAATTTTTATACCTCTTTCTAAATTATTTGAACCAAGACCAGATGGTTTTTATCAGAGGTAGCGAAAAACTTGTAGACCGTCGGTCAGTGAGAAATTGTAAATTATAAAGAAAAATACAATTTTGAGTTACTTATAGTAATTTGTTATCTTCATTAGAGAAAAAAAACGGACACAGCTTTTGTTTTTCCAAATAAATTGACTCCGCTGTCTAGGTCATTATTAACTGATAAAGTATATAAAAATGGGGTTATATAAAAAAATATTATAATTTAAGATTTTTAAAATTTTTCTTATTATTTATTTATTATAGATACATCTGCATACATTACAATACATTCATACAAATAAACGTTTTACTCGCCATAAAAGATCTGACGCTTGTACTTATGGAAGGAGTATTCACGTCAGTTCATTTCATGGATTTTAAATTATTAAGGATATTGAGAACAAAATAAATTAATATAAAGTAAAGTTCGTGAAAATTTAAGTTTCATTTTTAGATGATGAAAGGTCTTGTATTATTTAAATTTCTTATTTAATTCGGGTAATAAATTGAATGCTTGAATTCCTACAAAGGAATAATGGTTATGGTATAATTATAACAGTTTCTTTTTTTCTTAATGAGACACTAATATAATAATGGGTACAATATATATTAAAAAGAATACAATATCAATTACCTCAGTCCATAATCCCATTTATATCCCATAGTCTCATTATATTATTATATTATTAACGATTGAACTTTTTATTAATGATTGTTTGAGCTCTAAATTGACAATTTTGGAATTACCAAGAATAATAAAATAGAGATAATAACACTATTCATGTAAATTTGCAACAGGTGTACAAATGGAAACTTTGTAACCATTGCAATGGGCTAAAATTATTATTATTATTATTATCATGTATTGATGAGAACTCGTGTTATTTATTATTATTATAACGCCCAATATTTGGAACACTGTCGGGCAGTATTGAAAAACGAGTCATTAAAATGTCTGACGTTTTTAAATTCGGATTGAGGATTTTGTTCCATTTTCCAAATGCTCTTTTTTTTCTCCCAGTGACGCATTATGGCGCAATTCAGCATGTCACGTGGTACGTAATGCAGGGCCAGATTAAGTTTTTTCGATTGAGTATTATATGTTGCGCAAAAGTCTCTCTAGGGATGAGGCAGGGGAGGCAATAAGCCTCGAGATTAGTCCGGGTGGCCAGTGGACCGCGCAGGTTCGGAATTTCAGTTGGCCAACCCTGCATTCTGATCCCGAAATTCAGAACATTCGGCAGTCCCACAACGCAAAGTTTTGATTGACCATTCGCTACAGTGTACAATGCAGTTCCCGTAACAAATCAAACCATATTCTGAGTTAGTGACATCTAGTTCTAGTCAACCAAAACATTTGGTCGTACTGCAAATAATTCGGCTTTTCACTCAGTATTTGAATTCATAACCCCTTTCTATATAAAACTACCTATCAATCCAAATAAGAATATTTTCGTTGACCATTCACTGTCTGTCTGTCCGTAACTTTTTCTTAAATTTTTCATTTATTTTTTCAATTACTATTTATTTTGTTTCTAAAAAGAAAAATATTTTATACATACAAAAATATTTATGTGAAGTTCAGTGAATGAAATCGACGCCTACCGTAATCCCAGTGTCGTTTTACGAAGGAAAGCTGACATATCCATCCTACTCATACGTCGCCAGGTTGACAATTTTTTATTCTTAAAGATCGTCTTCCTGACTGTTGTGTAAAGGGAAACGCGACCCGCAGAGGCCTTCCCTTACTGTAACTCTTCCATACAAAAATATAAATGTATTAAAATAGTTTCATATGTTACAAGTTAAAGAAGATATATAGGTATGTTAACAATAGAGAAATAGAGAAAAATGGTAGTAAAAGTAAAATGAAGATATAAGAAAACAAAAGCCTGAAGTAACACAGAAAACAAAATAAATAAAAACACAATAATCATATAAGAAATCGTATGGTACATAGGTGTCTAAGAGATAATCGAAAGAAATACAAGAAAACCAAAAGAAAACACACAGTGCTGGAGTTTGAGTCCAAGCGCGCGGTCTTGTCCATATAGTCACAGATGTTCTACCACAGAGCAGATCTCACCGCGATACCCACGTCCTGACGAACTCTCGGAAGAATTTGAGGTTCCTTGCACTCATAATGAGGTCAATGTTTCATGGGGACGGTGCCCCGCCTCCAGTACTCGCACGCCCAGAGGCGTCTGAGCCATACGACTGCAGATGCACCAGGGTGACGCAGCGAGCCCAATATCATATAACTTATGATATTGGGCTCGCTTAGACTCGCTATGTACTAGCTGCGTCGTATGGTGGTCAAACGGAAGGCCCCCTGCCTTTTCTCTCACGGCGACTCTGGGGAGAAAGGAGTCCACCTTTTCAGCGGTCATCGCCGCACGGGACACCGTCGGACAGGCCCCCTTGAAAGTCAGCAGCGGTATTCGATGACCGTCACGGTCCCCAAACAAAGAACCCAAACACCGGCGGCTTACATGATTTGATGCACCACCCGAGACCGTAAGCCCCAGTTCACAACGCTATTGAGTTTTATTGACATAAAGTAACTCGAAGCTCTCTCCGATTGCTTTCACGTGAGCGAGAAAGGAACACGACGTGTCCAGCCATACATTTATTTCATTCGCATAATAAATAAATTTCACGTTTATTCGATTCACCTTGACTTGAATCGGGTTTTTCTCTCAATTTAAGCGATCCCGCATCATCATTGCAACCATCGTATGAGGCGCAAAAGCCAATTTGTTCCTGATAAATCATTTGCTCATATACTCGACCTGTTATTTCGATGCTAAAGTTCACATCGACTCTTACCGGATACCATTAGCAGCGCATCGTCGAATGTGCAACCAATTCACGCCACTGCTAACGGTAAGGTAAGTACATTATTGAACAAAGTACTAATGATCGATACTTCGCCATAGCTCAAGATGGTATCAAGACCGCTGATGTAACTCTTCAATAATTCAAAGAGGTATCTCGAGCACTACTGCACCCTTACATAATTGCTATCTCTATGGATATTCCTCGAGCAAAGCCATTGTTCTTGTCGACTTACATTATCGATTTTGGAACCGTTACCTGTGGGGGATCCACAAAATCGATAAGCATTAGGGTGGTGGGGGCCCTGGCCATCACTCGGATAAGCCAATGATGGTCAGCCTCCTCAGCAGCCCTATGCCACGGAACCAATTTGATCAGAAGCCCGCCAAGGGTGGCGCTAACACCAATGGTTATATATTTTCACTAAGTATTATTCCCAGGGGTATCTGGGCAATAGTCTTTCCACCTCTCTCTATGAGCTTTGTTACCCTCCATAAATCAGCAAATCTCTGTGATACATCTTCGCAAGGAGTTGCGTTTCGCCACTCGAATCATCGATTTGTAAGCGACGCGAGCATTTCTCGATTTCACGTTTAACGTAATAAACGCGTTCAGGTACATAACTAAACCATTCCTGACAGCGCTGCGTCGCCGATATTCGCGTCTGTACCTCACACGAAAATATTTTCGTATGAACCGGAGATAGGTCAGCCGGCACAACTACAGCTTTTACCTAACCATAACCTCACAAAGTTCGCCGTGCAGCCTAACCCCGAACTCTTCCTAGTCCGCGTTTTTTGTCTTGAAACGACGTTCATTTCTAGGTTTAGGGGGGAAGGGGGCTCTTTCCGATCCCGACAATTAGACAGTGATCACTCTCGATCACACCATCCAAAACCCTCCAGTCTTGGATGAGCCACATAGTATTGTCAGTGCAGAGGGTTATGTCAACGCAACTCTCTCCAGCGGGGCCGGAGAAGAAAAAAAAGAAAATGTGATAATGAGTTGGAAAACTTGTCTAGAAGTATTTAGCGAAGTGAATATAAGAACAGTGCTCTAATTTAATTCGTGTCCAGTGACTTTGCAATAAATAAAACTTTAAATTGCTTAAGTGTTTTATTTACCTCCCACAGCCAACTTACAGGAAACATAATTTTGGAAGGGATAGACACGTAAAGTCTAGAATTCAGTAGATATATTTTAAATAAGTAATCCTCGGCGACTGCATTCAATTTTTATTTTTTATTTTTTAGATATTGCTCCTTTTGCTTTATATTTATAAACCATGGTATTTTTTAAACACATTCAATTTGGAGCTTAAAATAGCATAAATATTTTTTTGGATATTACTGCCTTTGCTTTTATATAAAGTATAATATATACATATACTTTGTATAACTTGCATAATAATTTGATATCACAGTACAAAAAATGTGATCGCTTAGCATGTGAGAAATTGCGGGATCGATACAAGACGTTAAATTTACCGTCGACATATTCAATCTATGAGAACTTTAAATTCAACGTACCCTCTGAATAAACATACGTTGGAAAATGTCCGGAATATTATGTTATGTGAAAATGATACAAGTAGTTTCACATATTCCTAAAGTAGGCGGTATGCCCACAAATTCTCATCTCCCTTTACACACTCGATATTTATTTAGTGATTTTACGATCAACTTTGGATTAGCATATTGAATGGTCGGCGAATCGAGATATCAAGTATTCAAATTGGATGTGAATATATGTAAGAGAAGTCATATCGCGTCATGCAAATGTGAAATCGATCAGAGCTGGCACTTGGCAGACTTGAAATCGTAAACAACGTTACCTATGTCGCTGGAACATCGATTGGTAATAAAATCGTTTTGATTTAAACATCAGTTGCAATATAACGCTCTTGCTTTGATAGCTATATATTACATTTATTAATTTCCATTACTTATATTCATGTTTTTTGGCCACGCTTACGTGAAATCCGTCATTCCTTAAAAAATTCTGGGCTTAAAAAAATGTGCTTAGCAATTTGATTAAATACAAAATATAGGTTGCCGAGATGGGTTTTCTGAAGGGGAGAGCGGGAGTCACACCGATGGATAAAGTGAGGAATGCTGATCTGAGGCACACACTCGGCATGGAGCCCCTAAACCTACACATAGAACACTACACATGAGCTAAGAATAGCAACCCCGGAAGTAAGACGTCCGGTGGGTCGCCCCAGATTAAGCTGGGAGAAGCAACAAGAAAATGTGTATGAAAAGAGAATGGGTCTAGACTTGACTCATGCGGAAGCAGCGCAAGACAGGGGAACGTGGAAAAACCTTGTCGAATCTTTGGGGCCCCGACCCTACTAGGACAAGGGGATGAAGATGATGATGATTGAGATATATTTAGTTAAAGATGTTTTTTTTTTTTTCAAAATGAAATACTTAAGAAAAATAACAGCATGTATTATTGCATTACGCACAATTAACAGAATAAGACTCTCTAGATAGTCTAGGTCTAGATGATTATCTTGAGATCTTTATTTTCCAGAGAATAACGTATTTTATAATATTTCGAAATTTTTTTATTTATCTTAATTTCCATTTTTTCCATAAAAATACCTAAGCTCTTTCATACTACACAGATTGTACGATATTACCGTATTATAATGGCATACGTCATTATTTTAAAACCAGATTATATCTCTTATTTTCAAATGTGCAAAATTTGGACCTTGAAATGTAAACTTCGTAAGCTCCGGAAGTCAAATATTAAATTAAATATCGTTTCTTCATTATTCCCCGAGCATCAAAGGAAACAACAAAGAATTAAGTAAATAAATTAATTGTCATTGTTGTAAAATGACGAGAAGATTTGAGCAGCGATATTGCATAATGATGTTAAGAGTACCTCACGGATAAAAGACCGGTTCAAAGATGGTCGGTTTCAGTGGACAGCAAACCGCGACTCGGTAGCCCCCGAACAAGACAAAAAACAATGTTCTGGTTTGATCTTCTGAGGTGTTACGCTGTGTTTTTAAGACCTTTCTGGCTGACGTTTCGGATCCCATTGCAGGGTCCATCATCAGGGCTGAGGTGTGACACATGATTTATTAGTAAAATAATACTGTTTTATGTTTTCTAATGGTTACCTACTAAAGGTACCAAAGGTCTTTTACGTGTAGCTACAATTTATTTGCCTTTACGTAAGGTATAATAATTTTGATATGATTTAACTGAGCGATGTTCCGCTACGGGTTCGTACCGGTTTACGAGAACCGGTTGTAAAAATTTGGCAACCTTTTTTCGGAAGCAATCTTTATTATTCCACAACATACATACCTGTGCGCAGCTGTGATGTCAACTCATGTTATCGGAAGAAATCTATGAATTTTTAATCATTTTAAATTAAGAAAAAATACTTCTTCTTATATTAATGGTTTTAAAATAGTTTAAAATAAAATATAAACAACCGCAAAGTTATTCACAATTGTGAATTGACATTTGTTTACGTTTTAGATCTTTCTGATTGGTTGAATTCATTCATTCTGAACCTGCCAGTAGTTTCCCATAAATAAATAAATAAATAAATAATTTAATAAATCACTGTCCGAGAAGATTGCGTACAAAATTCATGCCAGATCTGTTGAACGGAGTAGCTCCATCACGATAATGCACATTTTTCGTTTTCGCATCTGATTCATGCTTGGCCAAACATAGCATTTCTCTGGCCAAACATAGCAGCCCCCTTACTCTCTCTACTCCGTTTGATTTTTGGCTATTCCCCAAGTTAAAAATACTGCTAGGATGAAAGAGGTTTAAGTCAAGTGAAAACATTTTGCGTAGCGCCATTCCAGAAGCGTTTCCAATAATGGCGGGACCGCTGGTACAAGTGTGCGCATTACCAGGAGGACTACTTTGAAGGAGATTAGAGTAAGTATAGGAAGTTAATATGAATAAATGTGTTCCTGACGACCAATTTTTGAACATTCTATGTATTGAATCCTAAGCAATCGATGAGCGTGCAAAGAACAGTGTTAACATAGTGATCCTGTTGTCTATATTTATTCAAAGGGCGTACATCAATGAATGTGTTTGCACTGAGCCATGTCTACATATTGTTTTATCTCTTAGGCCGCATCTGTTCACATTGTAAGGCAGTGTTTGTGAGCAGCTAATGTCCAGGCCACGTATCTCGACTGGAACATTTCACACATTCATCATGAAATACTCTATCCATTACCCGCAGCATTGAATGCAAAGCCAAGAGCAAAGTACTTGAAGTACTTCGTCCTATGACAGTTAAGTGTTTTATTACTTTGGTTGAGAGCAGTATAGCAAATAGTAGAATTTTTTTTCTCTAAAAATGTGTGATTTTAGGATATAAAATGGTATAATGGTTTGCATTAAAATATATTCTAATTATACATCAAAGTAGAGTAATTCGACTTTTCATTCAATAAGTTTTATTGTGATATGAGGTGCAAGTTTGGTGGGTACATTTTAAAAATCCTATTATTAATTGGCAATAAAAATGGGATTAAAATATAATATAAAAAGTTTCAATTAAGTAAAAAAATTTATGTAGACGGGTAGTTTGAAATGTTTTTTCTTGATAACTTTTTTGTAACAGCGATGTATTGTATCATTTAACTCCTTTACATGTATAATAATAATATTGTGCCTTGGTGGTTTTAAAAGTTAGGGTATTTTTATTTGTCCCTTTGTCTATTACGTATTATTTATACAGTCTAAGAGGTGAGATTCATTTATGAAATAACCTTTATAGGAGAATATATGAAAAAAATCTTTGAAGAAGTTCATTTTGTATAATTTTGTAAGATATGGTACATTAAAATATTGAAATATATTTACAGAAGAAAAGTCATAAGGTTTTTTACGAATGGTTTTAATGATTTTTATTTTTTATATTATAATTAATTGCTTACGGTGGACTTAAAAGCTCTTGCCCACCCAATAATGCCATACTATAAGAAAGACTGCGCCAATGCGTAATACACCATTTCCATAGTATTTTTGTTCAATAAATTCCGTAAGTTATAAAAAATATTAATAAGTTTTTATAATCATAAGACACAAAATTAATTAACTAATAAATGTAATAAGACACAAAAATATATAGTTTATATTTTTAAATGATAAGTTATCTTCCTTGTTAGTCAAGTTCTACTTTGATTTATAACACATATACATTATACCAGGTATTGACCTAATATAAATAGACACGTCATTCCCATACTATACTGATTTCAAATGAAGAAAAATCTGGTAATTTGAACTCACGTGACTAAAATAACATACTCATTCTTACAATAGTGTACGATACTCTGTTGCTTTTTCCCCGGGACTCTTTTTTCGCGTGCCGTCGCGTCCAATCAAAGAAGAAGGTCCGTTCGATAACGAATGCAAGTGAGGCAATTACCTAGGTACCTAGGTTACCTAGGACCTTCTTTTTGACTTGCCACGATTTCACGCTTGTAACGTATCTACAGTTTATTATATCATAATCAGTGATACTAGGCCTACTTGGTAACTTGGTATGATTTATATGTACTCTAAATTAAACTGACTAATACGATTGATAAATGCCTATTAGGAACTGAACATCAACAGTAAAAACAATTCACTTCCGAACACTTACATAAATACATAAATAATAAATAGAGGAAAACTTTATTTATCAACTAGCTGTTTGTATCCGGCGTTGCACGGTTTAAGGATTAAGTTGAAAATAAATTTGTGGGGAAAACAAAGGTATCATTGTTTTACTTCTAACCAAAACAATATTTCTTTTCAATCAAGGCTGGGATGTGGGGGAAGAAATGTGGCCTATTTTTTACGTCGGGAATATGTGTGCAAAATTTGGGTCCAATCAGTCAAGCGGTGTAGATTTGTACAGGAAATATATCTGGGGGAGGGGATGAGTTAGAGCGGGAAGGGGATATGTCGCTTATATTACCCGACTGGTCCTAAAGAATAAGTATACAAAAATTTAGGTCAGATCGGTCAAACGGTACAGATTTGCATGGAAAATATATCAGAGTGTGGGTAAAGCTAGAAGAGAGGATATCACTTACGTTACCACCGGGTCCCTTAGAATACGTGTACTAAATTTGAATTAGATCGGTCAAACGGTGTAGATTTATACATAAAATATATCTGGGAGAGGGATGGGTTAGAGGGGTAAGGGGAAATGTCGCCTATATTACCTAAACAATCCTAAAGAGTAAGTGTACTTTTGTATGTATGTATGTATGTATGTATGTATGTATGTATGGATGTAAGAGTAAATTTAGGTCAGATCGGTCAAATGGTGTAGATTTGTACAGAAAATATATCAGTGGAAGGAGGGTTAAGGGGAAAGGGAAATGTCACCTTTATTACCTACCAAGTCCTAAAGAATAAATATCCAAATTTTGAGTCCGATCGGTCGAACGGTACAGATTTGCACTGAAAATATATCAGGCGGCGGATGGGAAGGGGTAAAGGAGTACGGCGGAAATGTCGCCTATGTTATCCGCCGGGTCCTAAGGAAAAAGTTTGCAAATTTTGAGTCCGATCGGTAGGATGGAAATCGGAATTGGTCGAAGGTTCGACCAATCGGACACAAATTTTGAAAACTTATTCTTTAGGACCGACGAGTAACAACGATTTACCCCCTCTTCCTTTACCCTTTGATATATTTTCTGTACAAATCTACACCGTTTGACCGATCTAACTCAAATTTTGCATACTTATTCTTCCCGGCGGGTGACAAAGACAACTTTTTCTCCCTCCAATTTTACCACATTCCCTCACCTGATATATTTTCTGTACAAATCTACACCGTTTGCCGATTGGTCCCAATTTTCGCATTCTTATCCAGGGAATCGTGACCTTGCCTCACAATTCCCTCCTGGACATCAAATCCATCCCACCCTAGATTGAATGGAAACATTGTTTTTATTTGAGACTGCCAAATAATGGAACCTTTGTGTACCCTCACAAACTTATTTTTAACTAAATCCTTACCCCGAGCAACGCCGTGTACGAACCGCTAGTTTATAGTGTATTTTTAATATGTAGTTGGTCACAGCATAATTTAAGTTAATGTTTTCCACAAGCCACTAGTGGTTGGGTATATTTTTGTCAGTTGTACATTGATCATTAGAGTCGGTTGAAGCATTTTGGGTCGCACATTCAAATACGCCTCGAAAGTTTGTTTTTACGCTCCAGAGGAATTGTTGCAGTGAAAATTTATTATACAAAGACCAACATTTTATCATCATCAGCTACTAAAACAATTTTGTTCCATGATCTCGCACAGATTTTTAAAATAAGGTACTTGGATCATATATCAATATAGGCTCTTTGCAACAAAGTGATTCTAAAAAATTCAAAAGTTTTACGGATGGACCCGTAGATTTGCGCTGAGCGGGATTGTAAATTGAAGTGCGTCGTGAAATTTTCTTTTTTTTATTGATGTTAAACTTCCTGACTCTTGAGTAAAATTTTAGGATGCAACAAAATTTTGAACACCACGAAGTCCTGACTCACCGGATGACGGTTTTTAGAAAGAAGATTTAACTAATAGTAATTTTTATAATATGCAGTTACAAATTGCATATTTTATTTTGCAGTTATTTCTTTTCTGTTTGCTGATGTAGTTTTTATAATATAATAATTCATAATGTTATTACAGTGATTAATTCAAAATCAAAATGTGACTCGGCACGTGAGCACTGTATTTAATCTGTATTTTAGATTTTTAATGCGCTGATGGTGAACTGCCATTGATGACAATACTAGTATTTGTATATCTTGAGTTAGAACATGTGCGCATGCGCATTATACCCAGCTGTGTTCCAACGCAAGGTATACAATACAACACATGGATTTTTATCTATGCCAAAGAAGTATTATTTCTAACGCTCTTATATAAGTTATTTTTATCGTGCTATTTGACGTTTATAGATCCTGAATGTGTAGTCAAGATGGTCGAACTAAGGAGACATAATTTCTCCACAGTTATTGACAAAATCAATATTAAAATATTGATTGATTAAATAATAAAACACGCAGCAATTTGTTTAATGTCCTCAGTCAATGTCGATTTTTTTTGTTCCGCTTCTCTAGGAAACTTAATGAGGAGTCTTTCCATGGTACATACATTTAATCGCCTTAAAGGCTAGAATGCCACTGATTTATGTAACAGTTTCTTGCCCAATTTGACTTTCCGATTGATAGAAGGTATATACAGGGTTATTTGGAAAACATTAATAACCTCGCAGGACTATATTACCGCTTTAATTATGAAAAGAAAATGTTCAAACGATCATAGTTAAAGAGGTATACGATATCTAAGTTAAGTTACTGTAATGATAGTTCAAAGTTTTAAAAAAAATAAGTTAGAAATATTGATATTGACACTTTTCAAATCTAAAAATTTTAAATTTGGAAGATGATACAATTAAGAATATGTGATCCAAAAATGTAGACCAGATCCGGATAACAAGGACTCTACAAAATTGACAGGAATTTTGAGATGTACCTCAGTTTATACTGAATACCGTGCTAAATGAGATGTTTCAAATGTAAATCCAATTTATTCCAAAATTATCAATGCAAAGATATGAAGTTAAAATCCTAGTATATTATATTAATGTCGATATAAAATTCTTCGCTACTCGATTAAGAGAAAGGTAGGTGCGTATTTAAATGTCTATTTAAATAACTTCGAACTGAAAATATTTTATGTGAGATATAAATTTAAAACGATAAGTGTCATTTCAAAGTAATTTGTTACAAAAATGATTTGAAGATATTTCAGATTGTTTTGAAAAGCAATATTCTTGTATTTTTTTAAAATTACGAAAAGGTGAATAATTTAACCCATAAAATCAAGGTTTTCATTATAAATTCTTTACACGCAAGAAAGAGACATGTATGCAATATTTTTCATTTGATATCATTCAAACTTCTTCTCTGTACAGGATGGATGCTTCTAGGTACGACTAATTTTCACCTTTACTGCTTTATCATAATGACGTCACCCAAGTGTGATTATTCAGGGACCTGGCCTTTCGAGCGCTGTTCTTAGCATCTTGGAGAAAAAATTAATATCGTTTGAAAATAATTCCAGATTTAGTGTAAAATATTGTTTTTGCTTGTAACTTCGCGAAAAAAATGTAGAAAAAAATAAAAACGCCAACATATTGGTATGAATTAATACGCCAGAAATTTGTAATATATAACACTACGGCCAACTGTAATATAAAACAAATTAAGATACGTCGCTTAACTATTTAATACCAATACTTATTAATATTATAATTTTTTTGGGTCGCAATCCTAGCATTTCTCTGCACCAAGCACTCGATCTCTCCACTCCTCTCTGTCACCTGCCAGCCTTTCCATTTCTTTGTTAGATTCTACAGCGCACATCTTCGATAACGTGATCTATGTAGCTTGTTCTCGGGCACCTCTACGATTATTGCCTTCAATATTTTCCTCGACGATAAGTAAAAAGCGGGCTTGGGTGCCTTATGTTGCGGCCTGTCCAATTCGCTCGTTGTTGGGAGATTCTGTTCAGGAGCCGCCTCTTTTCGCCCACCCTGTTCAACACCTCTTCGTTTCGGATATCTTTTGACCAATTGATCCTCGCCATGTGCCTGTAGCGCCATATCTCGAAGGCCACTAGCCTCCCGGACATGCTCTGGCTGATGGTCCATGTTCCGCTGTCATACAATACCACACTCCAAACAAGAGTTTTGTCTAGATTCTTCTTAATCTTTATATCAATGTTAGGAGATTCAAATATCTAGCATTTTTTGTTAAAGGCAACACATGCTAGTTGGATTCTGATTATAATGTCTACCTTTGAGTTGTGAATAATTATAATTACTATAATAGTTATTTTAATTAATCATGTTATAATCATTAATAACCCTACAGTTTAATAGAAATTAAATATTAAAGAACTAACTAACTAACCATCACGCCGTTTCCCCGGAGGGGTAGGCAGAGAGGATTGAACGCCACACTCTTCTGTCCTGTTTAACCACTTTTTCTTCGGCCACATTAATACATCTTCTCATACAAGTTCTACGGTTGTTACGGCTTTTAACGGGGCCATCCTCAAACACTTGTTGTATCTGATCGTGCCAGGTCTTTCGCGGACGCCCTCTATTTCTGTTGCCTTCAACACTCGCCTCATATATTTTCTTAACCATCCTTTCCTCATTCATACGTTCCACATGACCAAACCAACTCAGCACTGCTTTCTTTATTCTATCTACCACACTACAGCCAGCCTTGCATTCACGTCTAATTTGTTCATTCCTTACTCTATTGACTAAATTATATATATTAAAGAATCCTCTTGCAAAATGAGATTTTTACTGTTACAAGATATTTTACCGGCAGAGACTTCATGTGATATACTTTTTGTTACAATGAAAAACCTTTAGTGCTGGAAATAATTGGAGAAAATAGCTGGAAAAAGATACTAAGTACTACGTACCTGGGTTGTAATATAAATGATATACGGGATTCTTTTGTAGGAATCCGCATGAAAAAGACGTTCTGAGGTAAGGACCTCATCAACCTTGGATAACGAATGTAAAAAGTCAGAAGCCATGTACTTTCGTCGCAGCATTATTGTAATGGAAGCACAGCCATTTACCGAGTAATAATAATAAGACTATTTGGGCATTGGATATTTGGATCTACGGCAGAATACCAAAAATATCCTGGGTGGATAGAATTACTAAAGAAATTGTTATAATTCGGACAAATAAAGAAAAATAAGATAACAAATTAATGAAAATGAATATAATTAATGAAGAATTAATAAAATGACATAAATTAATAAAAATTATGAAAATTAATAAAAATAATAAAAAATATCGTTAACATCAATACCTCGGAAACATGTATATAAAATTCAGAGACTTATCGGACCTTGCGTTGTATAATGCAAAGAAAGATTATTGGAATTTGGGGCCCTGGAAGGAGAAAAATATCGAAGCAGAGAAGAACCTGAAGTAATGGTTTGGCCAGACTACGTCACTAGAGTTTTTCGAGGCCTCAGTAAATGAAGCGTTAATAGTTAAAGTAAAAAGAGGAAGAAGTAAAATAAAATGAAATAACAATATTTTATGTGTATATTCAAAGAACACAAATCACTGTATTTTTATCCACAGGGGGATATTTATTAATAAAGATAAATTATAGTGTTATAGAGACGAAGCTTTTTATATGAGGAACTTGCACGGAATTCTTTTTGTAGGATGGTCTAAGTCGTCTAGGACTTACATTATATATTATTGGGTATTCTATATATATATTATATATATATATATATATATATATATATAATAGAATACTATTATATTATTGGGTATTCTATATATATATATATATATATATATCTATCTATATATATATATATATATATATATATATTATCATACATTATGTGTAATGCATGTAAAGGAATATCACTTTAAAAATAATATTGCTTAATACTGCAATTTAAAAATATAGAGGTATCATTACCAGCTGCGAAATCTATGTATACTATCCGGGGGAAGGAATACAGATGTCTCTAGCACAGACCCTTTAAATATATGAAATGTTGCAGATTTGGAACATATTTACTTTCAAAAAAGTGATAATGCTGTTACGATAGAATTGGTTTGCAATATGTAGAGTGATCTCTTACGCCAGCTCATACACGTAATTCCTGGGCCATCCTATAATAAGACTTTTTGATATTATTATAGAAGTCTTTTTGAGACTTGTATGATCATGGGGTAAAAAAGCAAACAGCAATATTCAAAAGAATACAAAAATGTTTTGAATGCAATCACCGAGGTTTACTTATTTAAAATGTACTGAATTCTTGATTTTTTGTATGTATCCCTTCCACAATCATGTTTCCTATAAATTTATAGGCTCTTTTTCCTATAAAATCTCAAATTCATTACATTATAAATTATTAATCCCCAATGACAGGATTTTTTTTTTGGATATTGCTGCCTTTTTTTACACTCCATAATTGATCTTAATTAAAATAAAATATATAATTTGGCTCCACGTCTAAATGTTTTTATTCTTCTTATGCTGGCTGAAGGTTTCTAGGGCTCGTTTGTACAGAGTTTGCCGCCACTTGTGATTCCCAGCTGTCCACGTAGGGCAGGGTGTGGACTTTAGGAGTCCATTCTTTCCACACGGGTCTCTAATACCTTCTTTGTCTCCCCCATCTGACATCATTTTGGATATCACACATTTTTCAAATCGTGATGGTTCTCATTCTGTCGCGTAGAGTAGTCGCCAATTATTTTTCTAAGGATTATCATCTCTGTGGTTCTTAGGAGTGATTTAGTGCGAACTGTGTTAGCTTGTGTTTTAATCCCATAGGTGATTATCGGTCTGACATAGTCTGAGTGTTAGCTGTCATAATTTACAAATTTGCTTTCAGACCCAACGTTACAAGTATAATATAACAAATATAACATATCAAAAGATCTTCATTTATTGTGACCCTGTCGGAAGAGAATCCTCTGAAATCTTGACAAAGCTACTACATCGAACACAAATAAGAAAAATAAAGCTCACAGCCTCCAAATTTACTTTCAGCAGACAGCGCTGTACTTCACATATATTATACTAGAAGACAGAATTTTACTTAAATGTGAATCTCTTCAAGACAAACGATTTCCACAAATTAATTAATTAATCTTCCTTTCTAAGTAAATAGAGTCTAAATAATTGACTTTGGATTAATTTAAAACGCTCGCTTTTGCACGTCAAACCTCGTATCAAAGGGAAAATAAATCAATAAGTAATACGAGTAAGATCAACCATATTTACAATATAATACATATTTAATTTGATTAATTATTTTTAAAGTAGTGAAAGTTTTCTATATGAGGATGAATATAGTAGTCTGAAAGGTATTAATTAAGGCAATGAGAAACTTTTACGAGTTAGGAATAATAATATCGTAGAAATAAAAGATGAATGCATGTAATATTTTCAGAAAATAAAAAATGCTGGCGTAGAGATACTTGCTGAGATAAATGCGGACGACAAGAAAGTCAATAAAATAATAATGGGGAAATAAAATGTAACGAAAACATAATGAATACGAAGAATGGTAAGGCTTTGGTAAATTAAGCCGGTAGCCCATTACTGAATTTATACGTTCTTTAATCAATGTTTGGAGGAGAATCACACCTCTTTAGACTTGAGAAGAGTTTTTATTACGCCCCTCCATAAAAAAAGGGATCTAGTTTATTAAGCTCGATTGGTATGCCATATAGAATATTGGATGGAAGAGAAAGCATGAACCGGATTGTATCTAAAAGTTAAAAAAAAAAAAAACTTTTCTGTCTTTATAAATCTGCAAAAAGCTTACGAAAGAGTTATAAGAGGAAGGTTACTTATAGGGTGCAATTAAAGTTTTACATGCAATTGCATCCCTGTACGGTTGAAAGAATCAATGGATACAAAAGGTATCATGCATGAGTTGTATTGTTGTTGTAAAATAATTGATATGTATGATATGAGTACACGAGAGATTTGATTTTATGTTGTGTACTGTTCGCGGAAGACGCAGTATTTATAGCAAAAAAACGAACACGACTTATATAGTTATACATATAGCAAGTAGATGTACAATGTACGCAAGAAAAGTGGCCGAGTGTGGATCGCTAGTATAGTATAATACTAGCGGACGAACAGATTTAGTTAAAAATAAGTTTTCGGGGACATTGATTTGCAAAATCTATAATTAACATCTAGGTTTCCATTTTGATCCAAACTTTAGGTGGATGAGATTTCTGGGAGAGAGGTGTGTGACGATATTTTCTTCAGGGTAATAAAATGCAACTAAAAAACTTAACGATAAATATAAATACATGAATAGTCAAGATTCTATAGGTAAAAAGACAAATTAAGAATATAAATTATATATCATTATTTTACATGTTTCAAAAAAATTTGACAAAGGCCAAAGAACTTAAATTAAAAAGTTTATCAAAGAAAAAATTATTGCAAATAAGCTTCAGTTTCTATCACAAGAAAAGCACGGAGAGAAAAAATCAACAAGAAACATTTTGGGCACTAAGATAATATATGACGACCTTTTTACAAACAGACAAACTCATTGAATATATCCCTGGATTTAGTCAACAAACTTGACTTCACGATAAACAGTAATATTTTTTCCATCTTTAATAATTAACGATGGAAAAAAAATTATCTGACGCATTCTACTTAAATTATAATTTAAAATGGGGTGTACAATTTGGAATTAATAGTATTAAATGCAGAGCATAAAATTTTTATTTGGGGAAGGGAGTGAGGTAAAAGGGTAGAAAAGAGATGATTTTTTGGAAATTTATAAAAGGAGGATATTATTTTTGCATACTTGCTTAAGGGCGTAATGTAAAAGTACCTACATCTGGTTCGCAACCACTGATTTGCCTGACGGTATTGAACACGTTTTGATTAAAGTGTTTTTCTAATTAGCAACCTGTCAATGTATCCGAACTGTGTAAATCCTTTCAAAACCTGGCAAATTGAAAACTTCCATTTTTATTTGTGCGCTGATTTGAAACTAGTCGTGCCGGCATAACGTAAAATCAATGTCTAAACCAGAGAGGAAGTAAATTTCAGAAATATTCGAAAATCACGAGAAAAAAACTTTTCGAGAAAATGTACCTGTGAGAAAATCATCGTATACGTTTTGATTTAATGATACACACTCCGTACTGTATAAAATATTTTTGAACCTACCTAGAAAATAAGTGAATAAAAAATAAATAATAGCTAAAAGCGAGTGTATCCTATTATATTATAAGTATGCTAAAAACGCTGCCGTTGGTGGATTTTTACTGTTGCCAGATAAAGAAAAATATTAGAGTAGGTACATTAAAAAGATAAAAAAGATTAAATACATTAGAAAAATATCGGAATACGAACAAACTGATATTAAAAAATATCCAAATTATATTAAACTATAGGAAATTAATCTTTTTTAAATATTTTAGTAGAATTTTATTTTAAAAATTTCAGAACATAGTACTGAATGTACTGATATTTCAGGCGTATTTTAGTGTAAAGGTACTGATACAAATGCTCATTAGTAGCACGTGAGAATGCTCAGTATTGAACTTTTTGAGCTATCATTAAATAATAGCATGTGTGTACGCACATCGCTAGTAATGTTTTGGGCTTGCTAGTAATGCTCATTACTAGCACGCCCAAAAATCAACCGGTTGATTTATGAGCATGCTAATGTAATTCACCATGAGAAGGGGTAACTTTTGAGCACGTGTGAACAGGCTTGTTTATGAGCATGCTAATATCATTCGCGGCTAGTATCGATTATCAATGCGATCTTGTCAGTCCGCGACAGATGAAACAAATACGGCGCGTTGGGGAGATAACAAAACATTATTATACGAATCACGAATGTCTGTGGAACACTCAATCGTCGCTATGTAAAAATAATGTAGCATGAAATAATGATTCAAAACTTACAATAAAAATTATAAAAACTAGATTAAAAAATGTGCGAACTGTTTTGATATATTCGTTCACTTAAATTTCTTATTTCAGTTTGAGAAGTTCTTCCGGTCGCGCTAGGGATAATTACAACATACATATGAAACGGGTTGTAAAACTTAAGTATACAGGGTATACCAGAGCTAGTAGCAGAAACTTGGCCGGTAAATTCCAGATCTTCAGATTATAGTTGGACTATCGTTAAAGTAACTTATATGAAAAATAAAAAATTAATTCGTAAACAAAAATAAATACAAACGAAATTACATGATTAAAACGTTTCGGATAGAAATTGAAATACGTGGCCATTTCTAGAGGGTTAAATTAGCTGTTGCCAATACATATGCATTTTACCGCCGCGTTGAGAAATAAATAGTAAGACTCTTTACAGTAATTATCTTTCCTTCTTTTATATTTCTTAAAATGTGTATGAGCAATGCACGTTGAACGTCTTCTTTTGAATATGTACATTACATTTATATTACGTTAATTAAACACGTTAGAGAAATGATGTATTTTAAACTCTTTTTAAATATTTTTTTATGATTTCTGATTATAGATTAGAGAAATTTAAAATCTAAAAAGTAATCTCCGAATCGACTCGGTTCATATCGTTCACAGCCATGAACATTAAACGGTCGGATACCGGCTGTACCTAACGCGGAATGTACCCTCTCTGCCGCGCAATTTCGCGCACGATTGCTGTTTTTAGACACTTTTTGTGATGCTTATATTCATGTCAAAATCAACAATAATCGCTAAGAAGTTACAGTTTCTGCTTTTTCAATATAGAGACTTTAGTTATTACTAATATTTCAATAATTACTTACACAATAATTACTTATTCATTAATTATGAAAATAAGTAACGAAATTTACTGTCAGAAATGTACGCACATGTTTATCGAAAATGGAAAAAACCATGGAAGCAATAACACTTTAGATAATGTTTTTCAATATTTTCTTTCTAAATATATCAAAAAATATAAAAATATTGAATTTTAGCTCTTTTTTATTTAAAATAAAAACACTTTTTTTTGACAAATAAATAACACAATTAATGCGCGGTTTGAAGATGACATTTGGAATGAATTTTTGTCCGGTTTGCGCAGCAAATGAGGATATTTGACAATTTGACATATAGAATCCGTTCATTTACTTAAAAAATTGAGATTAAACCAATAACAAGCTTTAAAAACCCATAAACGCAGGTAAAATAGACCGAACTCGCATACGTATCTAGGTTGCACAAATCTGCGCTCCGGCACATAGAGGTATAAAAAATTTTGCACAGATCTGCGCTCCGACACCCGACCGGTTAAAATGGTGTTGGTTCAGATGATTTCAAAATGTTCCTCTTTCTCTGTTAAAATTGTGTGTCAGCTTAATTATACTAAAAGATGGCACCATTTTCGCTCGTGAAACATTAATTGAATATTACAAGAAATATTTAAATTCTTCAGAATACAAATGCTTTTGTATGTTCTGCGTAAGCTTGAAAATACTTCATACAGACATCATACGGAGATCGAAGCGGTCTTGTGGCTGAGACTTTGCTTACTGACATAATAAAACGTAGCTCGCAGGGGATCTGGTCAGGTTATCCATCAGAGGAAGCTGCAGCTACATCAGTAGCATCGAGGGGATGGTAAGCCTACGGAGGATATTATGCTCTGGTAATCCAGCAGAGTCCGGGGTTAGTTGGACCACCGAGGATAGTTTGCCTACGGAGGGATCCTCTAGGGATCCAGCAGAGAAGCCCGGGGCTGGAATACTGCAAGGCCGCCATACTAGGCACTTGCCCGACTCACCAGCGACTGATTGACCCGTCATTTGTACCCACGCCCTGAATAAATGTGTATAAATCACTTGATCGAATAGAATGCTGCTCAAGCACGCATATACATATTTATATATATATATATATATATATATACATATACATATGCGTGCTTGATATATATATATATTAATTTTTTCCCATCATTATTTATCAAACTTTATTTAAATATAAGATATATGATTAAATAAAGTTTGGTGCGTAGGCTCTAAACTTTTGTGATATGAGAAATTATGCTATCTATAAAAGAGTGGAGCAATCAATTGCGGTATATGTAATGATAAATTGGAATACATTTTCTATAAAACAGACGCAAATAACTTATTGATGAAATCAATCACATGTGATGATACACCTTTGAAAGGGTATATTCGGTATACATTGTGAAATATTTTATTGTGATTGATAATATAATTTCGTTGGATTTTTTAACTGATTAATCACCAGTTATTTTGGTCCTGTTTTATTATTATTTGTTTAGCATTTACAACGTAAGTATATGCCAAACTGCTCAGCAGTTTTTCGGCATAGTTGACATATTATTAACACACAACTTTTACATATTTTAATAGATATTATGCTAGAATACTTATAGGTACAAAGATACCTGTTTTTAGGCCTTTACTTTATTTCGCAATATACTGAGAAATTCTTTAGTTAGCTTATTGAATATTTGTGACACAAAATATTCTCTTTACTTTTCGTCATACACGTTGTTTGTGGTCAGTACTCTCATTATGCGACCAGATGGTCGGGTTGAGTAGCAGTGATGTGAGTTAATAAATATTGTCACAGGGTCGCGGCGGTGGGAAACAAATAAAACACTTGAAATTAGTTAATGTTTTATTTAACACAAAAATTCACTTAGCACTAACTTAACTGGACCAGTATTGTATAATTTCGCACTGATCACTCGTCTGTAGAGCACTTTATCAATTTAGAATATTCGCACGTCTGTACTTATTCACTATCTGATACTGGTAATATTATTTTCATTGGTCGATTGTAATTCGCGCTATAACGCCGTTTTCGCTAGCTAGCATCCGTTTCTACGAGATCTCCGTACCGTCACAATAAAACTGTCCGTTTCGGTGGCGTTGTCTCGCTATATACAGTTTCGGTTTTCTAGAAGTTTCATGAATCTAGTTGACATTTTAACTTATTATTCTAGACCCTTCTAGTACTTTCAAACTTATTGTAAAACGTCCGAAATCCTCGATTACGTCTAATTCCTTCTGTTTCTAGAGTCTCGCGATAATATTAATGTATCATTTTTTAAATAATTATTTTACACGTTCCTTTTTGTTTTTTGCAGTATTCATTACTACGTTTACCTACTATTAATTTACCTCTGTGTCATGGAATTGCGTGGTTTTACCAATTAATCACATTTACGTAAATATGTTGTACAATCATACATTACGTCCAGAAGCAGAATAGTTACCATTCCGTTGTATGCTCGTTTGATCCATATTTTATTTTCGTTTCATATTTCTTGATAGTGACGGTAGCTTTGAGGATTGATTAAAATGATTCTAATTAGACTAAAATTGTTTCGTTTTCTTTCATATTTTACCTACTAGTGTAGCAGGCAGGGCATCAAATCAATTGTAGTGTTTACTTGCTGCCAAGACTCTCAGCAACAATGAAAAAAGCTTAATTTAATTTTGTAAACACTATAAAATTGTAAACTTTGTAACATTGAATAAACCTATTTAATTCATTTTATTTTAAAATAAGATACAAACAGAACACTGGTTAAAAAATACATTTAAATAATATAATATTATTTACCAATATTAATTACAAGTATTCTTGACCTGTTTTAGAAACATGCATATCAATGTAAGAGAATGTAAATAAATAATTGATTTTATATGCCTCCACGGGTTAAGATCATTATCAATAAAATATGTAGATGTTGTGTCAAATATCCGCACTTGTAGTCGTCTGTTTCACTTTACCTCTGATTTCGCTAAATGTGAAAACCTACTTTATAACTACTCGAGTTCCAGAAACCTCTAGCGTAAGGGTTTCTTCCAAAATATTCCGGTACCAAATCCAAATTGATAAGAATCTTCGATTAAATTATCTAATATTGAAATCAAAATTGGAGATATTTTTAGAAGATTTTTTCATTGTCTGGACGAAATGGGCGTCGGGAATCTAAGAATATTTCTAGACGATTATGTTTTGAAATGATTCCAGATGGAGTTTATTACTCAGCGAATAATCATAGCAAACTTTTGTTTTTCTCCTTGTAATATACTGTCTATGTTCTGTCTGTAAATGTTGTTAAATATTCTCTATATACAGAAAAATATTCTGTATATAATCATACACCCAAACTTGACTGATCAAACCTACTTTTGTTTACATAATTTTAAAAATCTAACTCAAAACATATTTTTTGCCACTCCACTCTATTCATAATACAACTGTGCATTATATTAGATTCCTCTGTTTTAAATTTTGCCTATTTAGGATACTGAAAATTTGTCACCCCTTGTCTTCTTCTTCTTCTTCTTCTCCACCAGGTTGTGCTCTAGGATTCTAAAGAAAAAAAACCATCATCTCCCATTCCACTTCTCAGATATATCACACTTCACACACGGATCAAATGTTTGCATATCCATATTCTTAAATTTAGAGCCTACGCAAAATAAAGGCCCCTTTCCCGTCTCCTTCTTCAAAATATAATGACTTCTAAATTCCGAGAAATGTAACTATCTATTAAAGGTAATATTATACAATACTTATAATAGAACACCCATTATTATATAGGTATTGCAGAAGCCCGCAGGACTGTGGACCGCTGCAGCTAGGGCGGGCGATGGGATATGCAAATATGGACGTGCATAATATATATAATGTGCGTACTGCCATATTTCAATTTGTTTAGTTTATCTAATTGCAATGCATGAGCGAGCCGGCATGAATTTAGTGGCCTACGTGCGTCTACCTGTTAGCAGGGCTGTCGCAATTGGTACGTTGTGTCGCTCTAAGACGAGATATAAAATGCGATTCCTACAAACGTTTTTTTTTATGTAATTATATGACTTTTCACATAATGCTTTATTCAGGACCACTTAAAAAACATTATATTTATCCTGTCAATTCCGGAAATGCCTCAAAACCCGTGCGGCACACGTGACGCAAATTCTTTGTTCAATATTTTTCCCAGCATTTGTAATGTTTCAGATTTTTGGAAACTTTAAAGCATAAAGATCTGCGAAAGATTTAGTTAAAATATTTACGTAGAAATTGAACAATTTTTTGCAAGGAATTATTTACATTTCTTTTCATTGGCACTTATTAAGGTACAAATAAATTATTATAATAAATCATTATTTTATTGAAAAAATTTTAAAAACAAAAATTTTCTTTTTTGTGGAGCTCATTCTCCAAGACTGAAACATTCTTCGGTGCACGTTTTTTGGAGACAGAAAAAGATCGTATACTTTTTTGGAAATGAAATATGTAGAATGTAGAATACGGATTTTTAAAAGGATAAAACATTTGTTAAAAAAATCGATTCTAATTGCTCCCAATTTTATAAAATCGGATGAACCTAATACATTGTAGATATTTAATTTCTTAATAATCACATGATCTCATTTTCGTTATACCGTTATCGTCATCATTCTAATGTTTAATAAAAATAATAGAATATTTATGTTTATTATTTATGTATGAATGAAAGAAAGTTTTTCATCAAATTGTATGATGAGACGCCTGATGAAAGGAACTTTGCTAAGAGTGACGTACTTAATGCTATAACGATTCTTTGTCATTGGCATTTCCTAATATTTCAAAAAGTTATTTTTTTGTATACCATTCATGCAATTTATTTAGATTTGATTGAAGAATTAAACCGCCATTAATTGATGCTATTGTTCTGTATATCCTAAAATCAATAGCAAACAAGAATACGTTGACATCTTTAAATATGGTAACAATATCGTCAGTAAATAATAAAAATAAAACTTTGTATCTAAATTAAATTATGATTATATTCCTATATTGAATCATATAAAAATGTTATCCATAGACCTTTTAGGTTTCTATTATAGTTTAAATAAAAAAAATATTTGTCATTTGGAACGTCAGCAGAAGCATAGAATTAGTTTTATGTAAAATCAAACATTTTCACATACAATATCGAAGAAGATAGATAGTTTTTAAACCATTTAAAAATAGAATATTTTGAGTTTGTTCAAATCTTTCAGAACAGTGCTGGATTTATGTCACAGAGACATTATTAATCAATTAGTGTATATTATAGATATCTCACAGAGACGAAACTGTATTAATTATGGAAAAGTAGGTATAGAAGTCATTTGGGTGTAACAGGACTTATGACCTGTCTTTTTATGGTTGGCTTAAGTGATCACTTTACACAATTGTAAAGTGATCACTTAAGCCAACCATAAAAAGACAGGTCATAAGTCCTGTTACACCCAAATGACTTCTATACCTACTTTCTCATAATTAATACAGTTTCGTCTCTGTGAGATATCTATAATATACACTAATTCATTTAAAAATATTTTCAGTGAAACGCTTTTAACCTATCAAAGAGTGTATTTTGAATAATCCTTCTGAAGTCTGTTTAAGCAGTACCGGTATGAAAACAATTGTTAAATGCTTCGTTCGGTTCTAATGTATGAGTATAATTAGATTAGAAAGAGATGATCTACCGGAATTTTTTTTTCTTTATTCGGTATCTGGTTAAGTAACTAGGACTGGTTTGAATAATTTTAGGATATCAGGTTGTAAACAGATTGGCTTTTAGTTGGAGCCATCAAATCTGTTACCTTTGTTCGAAATCAGGGACAAAAATATTAGGAAATGTTCCAGTTTTAAGCGAGAGAAATGTCAATACCAGGAAAAATTTTGGCATATTTATTTGAATCCAAAGGTTTGATTTTATTTTTGACATATATTTTTTGTTATCAACTAATTATTAACAATATGTATTTCCACTTAATCCAAGTAAAAATCCTATATTTGAAAGTATTTCATCCGTCGACGAGAGATCCTGTTACTCTCAAAACCTAAGAACAAATATATAAAATTATAATTAAACTCATGTAGAACTAACATAGATTATGTATTTCATCCAATTTAATGATCGTAATGTACAATATCTACAATGTAAACGCCAAATCCATCAATAATATAAAATTATTAATATCGATCAGATATTGTTATTCACGAAAGGTAGTGAACAGTCATTTGCACTATTTTTGAGGGAATTCTAGGTGCGTGAGAATTTGAATATATGCTGAAGATTAAAAATGACCAATTGTTCAAAGTTACTACGGATAAATTTTATTGTGTTTAAGAAAGAAAAAAAAAATTCCAAGTGTTGGAATGTGATTCCATCCAAACGGTATTCGACAGCAGTGGATTCCAGATCTAATGCAATATAATGGATTAGGATTTCTTTTGAAATCGAGGAAAAATACGGGACTTCCCGGATAAAGCGGGACACTCGACATACCGAACATCTGCGACAGAAGGTAGGACGGATAAGTGATATTCACCTTTGCGAAAGCTTTTAGCGAAAAGGTTTCCATTGTTAAGTCGAGTGTTTATGAAGTTGGAATCTGTTCCTTGTGCCATCCGGACTTACACCGGTACAAGGCAAAGAATCATCCGTCATTCCATTGTGCGTCCTTCAGGCAAACTGACTGAACTACGACAATGCCGCGGGTTGCTTAGAGAAAATATTTCAAATTTCTAAAGTTTTTAAGGCCACCTTTATTTTTAACAATTATGTGATCGGCTTAATGGCTAAACTGGTACATATCGGCTTAATTGCGTAAATATATTTCTAATAACCGGTATTTTGGTACAGTAAAAAATCCTCTTTTTAGTTTTTAAGGTAATGCAGAGGACTGGAAATATTAGTAATCAATCCGTCCCGAGAGAAGGACGAATATTAAAAAGTTTGAATATTACACGAATTTTTACCATAGGAATTAGTTTTAAATACTAGTTAATTTCCCAACCTAGAATAGAGCCTACGTATTCCTTAACAAAAACAACATTAACGCATTCATCGACTTCGAAAATCATAGGTAATACATTTTAATTACGTATTAACGTTTTATGGTTATGACAGAGATTTACTCGTCGTGATATCATAAATTCACTGTAGACCTACATAAAATATTATACAATTATGGAGCACCTAGGCCTGCCCAGACTCTAGTCCCTCGAGTGCACCAAATGTACCAATCGCTCTCGAGGGAAAACACCAATCGCAAGCCCGATACAACTGGCGACCTACCGACCAAGCAGCTCGTCAGTACCACGGTACTCTTCCTTCGAACGCCGCTCAGGACAGTCGCAATATTCTTTGTATTCCGCGAACTATCCCATTGTAACCTGTACTTGCAATAAAGTCGATATTTAACTAACCGTGAGTATTTTCTGGTCATCCTGTATATCCATCTTACCATTCATTCACATCTATATATTGTCACGCACATTTACGCACCACACATAACAATACGCCGGGAGATCATGTTTCGACAGATGGACATTGATCTACCCACAAACACGCAGCCTTGATTCCATTTATATACAAACATATATTCATACTACGAGCTTATCAATCATCTGCCAAACTGGCGACACCGAACCTAGTAAATTGCATCAACATAAGCTCGCGATACATATAAAGCACAACATCTATTATACAATTTTTATTTACGTATTACGTATTTAATAATTGAAATAACTTGTAAATATTGAAAAATAATAAAGGTATAAACAAGAGTTTATTAAAACAAATAAATGAAAAAAAATAATAACGTAAAAACAAGAAGAATATCAACATGGATGAATATTGAGAGCCCGCTGTAAAATTTTATTTTTAAACTATGATATTAGGTTATAGTTTTTTTTATAATATATATCAGATAATCATTAAATAAGGAAAAAATATTATAATTAATATAAATTAACTTTGTTTAAAACCATTTTAAACAAAGTTAATTTAATTAATTATAATTATGTTACCACAAAATAAATTTGCTACATTTGAAGAAGAAGAAAAAATATTAACCTGTTACTTTGTAGTGTAGTAGTATAAACACTATTAAACTCACGTCGAGGTAAAAAGGTTAAAGTTTTTTTCATAATTTAATAATAATCATGAATAATTTCTACAATATATACGCCAAATACTATTTTTCGAGGTCGAGATTGTTTTTGAATAACTTTTTAAAACAAACAATAAAAAAATAAAAAAATATTTAGCTCAACAATTTGTTAAGAAAAATAATATATTTTTTTAACAAACATACCCCTTGTCGAGTCTTTAAGCCCCGACAAGGACAAGGGGATGAAGATGATGAAAAACAGACCGTCAACAGGTTGTGTGGAGTGCGCGAGAGTTGAAATGTCAACGCCGTGTGTCAACAAATAGTGGTTCAGCGCAATATGATTTTGTCTGTGGTGAGCGACCTCAAGCAACCACCAACTACGTTTATCAATATTTTGCTTTTGTACTTAGCCCATGTCGCTAATGTTACACCTATTCTTCTGGATGATATCTCATTAAACTGACTGGTGGAGGAGAGAAATAGACCAGATTGGTTAGAGAACTAAGTGTGAAATAGGCTTGGAGATGAATAGGAGACTCGGTGATTAGAGAGGGATGGATATTTATGTATATTTATTTATATATATTATCATAATCGTAATAAACACTTTTACACATTAGCTTATAATGCCCCACTAGGTTAAATCTGTTATGGGGCAGTTATAATCAGCAATTTAATGTTTAATAAAATACTACATGTACAATAGAAAAGAAAAAATATATTTAAAAAAAATATCAATAAATATATTTGTTACAATATTGAGAGGCGGCGGTCTACATAGTACGTTGTTGACTATTTTTTATAATTTTTTTATTTTTATAGAGAAATTATGTGAAAATTTTCGATTGTCTTGCCTTATTATGTATAGAGAAAATCACTTTGACCTTGTCGATATAACAGAGATTTAAGAAGCTCTGTTATTGTGTTCTTTGTAATTTGACCAGGTCGTTGATGAGAATTCCAATAAACGTCTGATTAGTTATTTGTCTATAATAATTGGCACTGACGTATCGCAGAATTCTTTCGTTGTTGTTTATTAATTTAACGAATGTTGTCTTGTCCACCCTGTTGTTCTCTATAATTAATTAAAATTAATTGTTGGCTCTAATATTTATTTTGGTAATTTTATTGGTAATGGTTTTTTCTTGAGTTAACTCTAATATTTATTTTGATAATAAATTTGATATTAAAAATAAATAAAAATAAAACTGTCAGTAGTGAGATGCAGGAAGCTTGTACCTAATAGTACATATTAAAAAAATACATAAAAGAAAACATGCACACACACCTTTAACAATGAGATTAATAAAATATTTTTTACACTCTTAATAAAACATTGCCGTCATTGTCTGAATCTATAAGTTGGCTTTGTAATACGTAAAATAATTTTCATTGTTTAAATAACCTTTATACAATTTCGTCACAAATTGTGTACAAATTATAGTCATGTCATATTTTACAGGTGCATTGTACATGTACATGTACTTAACATTTTACATGTACATAACATTGATGGAAGCCGTTCATTTAATTAAAAAAAAACGTGGGATGACCAGCGAAGGTTAAGAAATTTAACTATTGCATTACTTTAAGTTGGTTGTCAGGCAGACGAACGTGTCGGGCAAACGACTGTCGAGAAGTTGACCTGAACCACGCCGGGGAGAGATGAGAGCTTTATGTCTCAATTTTAATAAATCTCTAATTAATTCAATATAATTAAAATTAATTTTTCTAAAACTTGATTGCATGTTTAAGTAATTTGAACACTAATTTACATATTAAAACTTGGGATTTTGTCTCTTGAAATGTTCATCATTGAAATTATTTATAAAATAAATAGTTTTAAAGTTTCTTCGGAATTCTGACGGCCATGAAAATACATTCCGCAACTCGCGCATAATTTATGAAAATGAATTTATTTTAAACGTGGAATCTGTTTTGAACCTGGAATTTAATTAAGACCCATAAAGATGAAAATGACGCCGACATTCTTAGCCCTGCAAAAGCTGTTGAGGTTCAAACAGGTATCCGAGGAGTCCAAATTCTCCACATACAGCGCGACCGTCAAATGGGGAAATAAGACAAGGATTGAAATGGATTCCAAGTATGTACTTGAAAACACCGTACGCGCACGTGCACGGCACTTGGCGATGGCGGAACACAAAAAGGAATTTTATATAGGATGCAAGAGGAAAAGCACGGACTTACCTTCTCACTTCCTACTTCCTTCTCGTCCGCCAACTACCGGCTGATTCACTTCTGGAGGAATGCCTTCCACTTCCGTTTAGTTACTTATCTGGGACGATCTCTGCGTCCTTTTGCGTTTTAGAAATACACGGTATTTATCTCACTTTCAAATATCGTTTCGAACGGCGAGATTCCTGAAATTGAATCGAATTGAATGAATGAAATGAATTGAATGCGCATAGCTGAATTGAATGAATGAAATGAATTGAACGCGCACAGCTGAATTGAATGAATGAAGTGAATTGAACGCGCATAGCTGAATTGAATGAATGAAATGAATTGAACGCGAATAGCTGGCGTGTGGTGCGAATGCGCTCGCGGGTAGTAGGTATGCGTTCGTCCTGCATTTTGGTAAGGAATTTTATAGGAACGATATATTGGGATAGGATTTGTAGAAAATCAAGTCAAGATACAATGCCATTCGCCACAAAACATGATTATAATAAAATATGTATAAACATTTCTACCCAATCGATACGATCTCCAACCACATTTCAAACCAAGTTTAGCCATACCAATCTAACAGTGGCATGCAATGAGTACGTTGAAGCATGACTTTTACGTACACATATATTTTGTAAAAATCTAAAAAATATATATATCACGTAAAAGATATTCATATCACTAAAAGTATCATATATTTCACTTTTCAATATTGTTACGAGATGCTATAAATGAAAATAACATAGTGAAATAAAACCTAGTCCGAATTACTGAACTGCCTGTACAGAATTACGGCAAAGGTAAACTATATAAGTAGTCTTAAAAATTATATCTACTAAAATTACTATCCGTACTTTCTTAATTGATGTCAAATAAATATAAATGTTGGACACTTTTAAGAGATAATCTTACGCTTGTACAGAATTTATGAGCCTCAAAGGACAGGGAAACATGATTAATAAGATTAATAAGACAAGCACGGTTTTTAAAAATCGATCACCCAGGTGGTAAAAAAAAGCGGTATGACCCCGATTCTTTTGAGAGGACAGACGGTGTAAAGTAACGACGCGACGTCCTAATAGAAAAATTATCCATAATTGACACTCGAGTTGTAGAAAAAGGGTGGGATGACCCCAACTCCTTTGAGAATAAGTAGAGGTGTAAAGTTGTGAAAATCTTAGTCTCTACTGTCTAATAATATATAAAACTAATAATAATGTTCCGTTGATCTCGCATAAACTAAACGACTGTGAATTTACGAACACTGCTTTCTGATGTGAATGGACGCATTTCAAAATGCATCCCTGCTTTCTAAAATCTTGTGCTTACATTCTTTTTTTAAAATAATTAAAAATAAATCTATAATATAATGCGCTATGAATATTAAATAATATGCAAAAGTGAAAAGTGATAAACTAAAATATGTTTAACTATATTAAATTCTCGTGTACGACGTTGTAAACGGAATCTAAATTAATTAATCAGTTCTTTTTTTTAATATCGCCTATCCTGAAAATACTATATTAGATATTCATTATAATTACATCTTTAAATATTTTTATTTAATTTTACAGCTAACTCAAATCGTAATGTTAGATTATAGAAAGAAAATCCAAATCCAATCTATACCTACACACAATTATTATTGCTATATTAATATTTTAATAAACTAGCCTAACTTCCTAAAATCCTAATATAATTTTTGTGTAAATCAAATGTTTCGTCATTGATAATCTATTTTATCATATTCAATCGATCGATCAAACCAATCGATCAAATATACTACAGCACGGGGGCCATTTTGGTGACACCGACTGCGCGCGCAAATATAAACTCGGAATTATTTTTAATATATTTTTATTTTAATCTGTACAGCCGTGTTCATTGAATAATCAGTATTTTAATTAAATCTAATCTTTTGTACGTTTTGGCTCATGATGTTTAGCAGATTTTGTCCCCCCACGCTTTATTGATGTGGTAACCGAAAGATTCTTTTGATAAGGTGTATATATATAATTTTGATTTTGATAAAGTATATATATATATAAATATATATATACCAACGAATTTAATTCCTTACGACCTATGAACCTACAAAACCTACGAAAGTAATTGATCTGAATAATTAATTGAAATGGGAAAAGATTACAACATGAAAGAAATGTGCATATTATCAAATCAAACAATAATAAATCTACCAACCTTTTTTTTGGACAGCATCTATTTGTAATTTATAACGGGAATAATGTATAATAATTCAATCATTTTAAACATATAAGCTTCTAGATTGATCATTTCGTCGAGAGGTAATAGCAAACCGGGATTCTATAGATAATTTTTATAGAAATAAAAATTGAAGTTATGGTATTAGAGGGGTCGGTGTTCGTCACTAACGGAAACCCCCCCTCCCTATCTCACGGAGCCCTAGTCTCGCTGTGGTTATCAACCTTTTTTGGACTTCTTGTGACCTCGACTCCTTTGAGAGGACGGTGTGAAATAACGACATCCTAATTGAAAAATCAACCTTAATGGACACCTGAGTGGTAGAAGAAGGGTGAGATGACCCCGCCCTTGAGGAGGATGGTGTTCTTTATTTTTTAAGATAATACCTTTAAGAAAAGCAGTAAGTTCTTCAGAAGTTTTTATTTCACATTCCGAAATGAAATAAAGTTGCCGAGAACCGGAGCATGCGGAAGTTGTGCAGCAATGGATTCAGGAGCCTATTGACCAAATCCGGTTGTGTCGCTATTGAAGATGAAGAAGAAGAAGAATTCAGATTTAATGGGAAAGCACTTTACCTACAAAATAAGGGTTATGGAATTAAGTCAAATTTTAAATCAGACGAGAGTATGTGGAAAAAACCTTGCTACAAAACTAGACTAGATCGAAAATTTACTGGTATGTACTTTATGGAATTAACCATTGTATGATGGATCTGCAATGAGAAGTTAAAATGAGTTTCCATTTTGAACTTTGACGGCGATTATCTCAGTTTGATTCTATGTGGATCAATTCTTTATTGTTTAAATTATATTCCGGCCATAAGAGTAAAATATTTTGAATCTTTGCAGAATAACCATGCTTTAAAACATTTTTATTGCATATTGCGTCACGAATATATTTCAACACATTTAATTGCTTCAAGAATATTTTTACAGGATTAAAATGTTATATTTTCCACTTTAAAGCATGCTTAAAGGTGAACTGAACCTTATATATCCTTCGGGTCCTCACTCACTTCACACGGAAAACTGTAAAAATATAAATTTTATAACTTATACGTGAAATATCTCTTTAGATCTCTCCTTAACGTTAAATCAAATGAGATAAACTTTTCTGGGTTTTTAATACATTTATTACTGATGATGAGACAAACTTTTGGAAATCTCAACGTTATACAAAAAGAGCACGGCGTTGTCTATCTAGTAATCATTTTTTGAATTTTCGAACCACATCATGGATATTAATCATTCTTTTCAATCAAGTACCATTAAACTTCTCAATTTCGTTGCGCTTTAAGGTAATAAAATAAATAATTTCAAAGGCTTAGAAACGAATATAAATTTGAACACGTTTTTCTAACAATTTTCCTAACAATACCACATTCATCAATTCTTCTCCCTTCCTCTCAATATTACAGTTACGACCACCCTTCCATCTGATATCAATAACTTCGGCTCTTTTTGTCCACCTAAACAATGTAGTTAGAATAATATTTTATCTGTCGATGAAAAGTTCCGTCACTCTCGAAACTCGAGTAGAATAATATATTATTAAACTTAAGTAGATTTTAATATATTTTTTAGCGTTTTCTGGGCTTTACCGCTAAGAGCCGGTTGTTTCAAGTTGGATTAAAGTAAGCGTTCTTTTAAAGCATAGATTTTTACGTTCTCCACCAATCAGACGATCCGTTTTCGTAAAAATCTATGCTTTAATCGATCGCTTACTTTGATCGAACTTGAAACAACCGGGCCTAAGTCTTCAATGACCAAGTTCAAGTTCTCATTGCCGGGTCTATCATAAGAGGAGTATGAAGGTATTTGCATGATGTTTGGACCCATAACTTAACTGTAACCAGACGTCTTAACATAAGCATATTAAAACACTCTCACAAGACGGTATCACAGGCCACCATGTGCTCTGATATGCTAGCTATTCTATAGATTTTGAAATCTAGCTTACGAATAAACCAAACAAATCATGATTGCGCAGCTAGCCGTGGCGCTTAAGGTGGAACGAAAAACGATAATAATGTGCAAAAATACCCTGAAAGTATACCTGATATTCCTCCTGGAATTCTGAGCTGACAACTGGGAAATCGCTGCCCATCATTAGGCACAATGATACCGAAAACTAAACTGTGCTGGGAAAACCAGCGATCGGAAAATGTCTGATGAAAGGAAGAAAGAGAAAAGAAAAGTAGGAAAATTTATCCCCCTGCCCACTAGATGTACGTGCAAAGCTTGTGGAAGAGTGTGTTGTTCAAGCGCCCAATAACCACGCTCGGACGCACAGAAAATAAAACATGGCAGACGTCATGTTCGTAATGAGAAACCGCGAAGAAGAGACTGTAGATTATGGACCTCAGAGCGGAAGTTAAAATGCGGGCAAGTGCACTGACTGATAACGTAGGGCACTGGCGAAGTGCTAGCGGATCCACGATCCAGCAATAGAGAAGCTTGGAAGATGTTGGGGAAGGTTTATGTCTTTTGGTGGACCCAAAAAGCGTAGGACGATGGTGATTTTCTATCCTTAAAATATGCCCCCTGTACTGGAAGTAATAAGACTGATTGCGGGGATTGCTTGCAAAAGACATGGTAGAGTAATGGCGGTCATTAGGAAGGGTCTCTATTTAATGAGGAAGAAAATAATTAACAATAATTAATTTTCTTAAAAAGAAATTATTATACATCTTACTGTACATATTTACCTAAACTTTGTTTTAGTTTTCATTCGTTTTTATTATTTTACTCTTGTTTATTTAGTTTATTAGAGTGCTTTAAAAAATTTAAGTTTTTTTTTCTTATCTGGCACACCTTTATACGCAAAAAATATCAGAATTTCGAAAATATGCGCCATTTAGAGCAATGACTGCAACGCTTCAGACAAAACTTGTTACTACATGCAGTATCAATAAATAGATAGGTTGAAAACACTGCTTTGCCGACACGAGTAGTATTTTAAATAATAAAAAGCGTGTTTAATGGGCCTCCCACAGGCACAAGTACCACCACACTTTATATGTATATTGATGATAGTCCGCCGTGAGCTGTGACACTAGCTCCTCGAGCGTGCGATTCAGCCGATGGGTAATCACTCTTTCGCCGACTGTCTTAGCCTACGCTTCATTACCTATTGTACTCCGCAAACCATTATTGTAAACATTCATATCAATAAATCGACCCTTGTAAAATTATGAGTTTTTCTTGTCATCCTGTATCTCTTTTTTACTCCCTTTATATTAACTCGTGGCGTCTGCCTGCTTGCCGTCAACAAAAACTTTGGATCGATTTTTGACCCTTTTCCCGTGATGCAATCGAGCTTTCAAGTAGACTCGTGGCGACGATCAAGAAGATCTATCAAATTTTCGTTAAAAAAATTAATAAATATAGTATAATATCGGATATTTAGAAATTTTATTGGTTTTTTCAAATTGGAATCATTAGAAAAGTTTGATTAGCAACGGCGGCCCGATAACGTCGCGGAATATTTTCTAAATTTGAATTACTCCGTCGGTATACATAATAGAGGTACTTCACTACGAATGTCGAAAATCTAAATTAACTGACAATTGTTTTTAGAATTTAATCTTCCAAGCATGAAGTGTCTTATCAAAGCTCAAAACATCTGAAATTTTAGAAATATATTAAATTACTGTAAGTTAAGTGTTGTGTTATATGTTTTAATTCGTCTTTAATTGTTGTTATATTTTACAAAGAAAGGGAGTATAATAAAAACTTGGTTTTTATGGGTAACTTTTTTGTCTTTATCACACATACATAAATGTGCCCAACGAGAATATGGTTTTTACGGATGGCTGTACTCTCCATTTACATCGAACACACATTTGTTATTTATCTCATAACACCTATAATCCAATAAACTGGATTATTGGACCCCGAACGCAGATAATTATCAATATGCGTATCGTCATCGTGTTAACAGGTGACCCTGGACGTCAGTAAGTCTATCAGCTACCGATGTATTTTTCCGCCAGCTTTCGACGGACACATCGGCATCCGATAGAATTTACATCGGTGCGACGCTCAACTATTCGACCGCGAAATTCAAATAATCATCCATGCAAACATTCTCTTTAGCCGCGCAATTCGCAAATCGCAACAACTGTGACAAAAAATTAATAACAAAATTAACTCATAAAAAACAATTTTTAATTATACTTCTCATTTACTAGTGGAAATTGGTTTGGCGCTTAACCTACGCGTTGGGCTTCGGTCGGGCGACGCTACGAAAGGAAGTAATTAAAAATTACCAAAAATACAAAGTTATACTATAATCAGGTTTAGTGTCTACCATATGTGTCGGAATCTCCATACAACTTAGTAAGTTGTATGAAAAAAAACATTAAAAATTTCTAAAAATCCAAAGTTTTACAATATATTTTTTTTTTAAATAAAATTTGACAGATCTCTTTGATTGTCGCCACAAATCTGCTTGCAAAGTTTCAGCTCGATTGGATCACGGGAAAAGGGTTAAAAATCGATCCAAGTTTTTTCTTCAGGCAAGCCGGCAAGCAAGCAAGCAAACGCCACGAGTTATAAAGGGAGTAAAAAAGTAACCCATAAATACCAAGTTTTTATTATAAAGGGAGTAAAAAAGTAACCCATAAAAACCAAGTTTTTATTATACTCCCTTTCTTTGTAAAATATAACAACAATTAAAGACGAATTAAAACATATAACATAACACTAAAACTTACAGTAATTTAATATATTTCTAAAATGTCAGATGTTTTGAGCTTTGATAAGACACTTCATGCTTTGAAGATTAAATTCTAAAAACATTTGTCAGTCAATTTAGATTTTCGAAATTCGTAGTGAAGTACATATTATGTATACTGATGGAGTAATTCAAATTTCGAAAATATTCCACGACGTTATCGGGCCGCCGTTGCTAGAAATCAATCTTTGGTAATGATTCCAATTTGAAAAAACCATTTAAATTTTTAAAAATCCGAAATTGTACTATATTTATTAATTTTTTTTAACGAAAATTTGATAGATCGTCTCCACGAGTCTGCTTGCAAATTTTCAGCTCGATTGGATCACGGGAAAATGGTTAAAAATCGATCCAAAGTTTTTTCACCCGGCAAGCCGGCAAGCAAGCAAGCAGATGCCACGAGTTAATATAAAGGGAGTAAAAATAGACGGGAATGAATAACGTCGAAATATAGTAATCCTTTTAGGCAAAAAATATTTCAAAATAAATAACTCTTCATACATAAAGCTGTCAATGGTTAATAGCTTAGCTGGTTTACCCACGGCGCGCGGCGTTGGGATACATGTTTATGCTTGTGAGTGGTCGTTTGCCGGTCTGGTTCCGCTTCGGATATTGGTGACCTCTAACGCGTCACCCAAAACCTTGTTGCACGACACATGCTATATTATGCATGTAAATAGCCTGGCCAATGTAATAAAATACTGTAGAAAAAATATGTTTGCAGACGACACATGCATCCTATATGCTGACATTTGTGAGAAAACAACAGAAAACAACATTCAAAGACTCGATCAATATACTAAAATGGCCATATGACAATGGAATCATACTAAATGTAAAAAAAAACTCAGTATTTACATGTCCATTCCCCGCGAGCCGCACTAAATTTTTTTCAAATAAATCTGACTGGACATTGTCACTGCTACGAGTCTACGTCTGTCGAGCACTCGTAGCACTGTCAGCGATCTGTCGGTGCTACGAGTGCCTACCAACCATAGAAATCCAACAAACTGTAAAAAAATCCAAGAGGTGGAACAATACACTTATTTAGGTTTAATAGTTGATAAACACTTTAATTGGAAACAACATGTTGATAATATTTGTAAAAAACTGAGATCCATGCTAAGTGCATTTCACATGCTAAGACTATAGTAGCTCTCGGGGCACACTGTATTCTCTTTGCTTCGGGATGGTCGACTCGGTTATCAGTTATGGCGTGAGCAGTTATGGTCTTACCTATAAAACATACATTAATAAAATCAAACAGTTACAATTAAGATTTCTAAAACTTACAAGATGATTATAATAAATTATTCAAAGTATGTAAAATATTACCAATTGACCAAAAAGTAAAATATAATATAATTCTAGAAGAAATGATAAATAGTATAAATATACACACTGACACGCACCATAACTATACAACCAGATCGACAGGATGAACAATGAGAATTCACATTCACAGAATTCACACAATTCACAGAATCACAAACAACGTGTATGGTGAAAGAAAAAGAGAATATATTGTGCCAAGAATCTTAAATAAATAAGATAAAAAATTCTTCGAGATGATGCAAGACAAAAAAACTCCATGAGCTTCAAAAAAGTAAAAGGTAACAGAATATAAATATATAAAAGCTGTGTACCTAATCTTACATTAATTTATAACTATCACGTATCAATTGTAAAAATTTTGCAATACTCTATAACGACTATGCAATACTCAATAATCTTCATAATAAAAATAATAAATTATTACAAAAAAATAATATTGAACGATTTGTCAAACAATATTGAAGGCAACCATGCCGTAAAACTGCTGCGTAGTTTGGCATATGTATGTACGTAATGTGTATCAAAAATAAATAAATATGAAAAAAAGAAAAAGAAAATTAACTAGCCTGAACAAAGCCTCCATAGTAAAAAGTCTAACACAGTCGTTAACGCAGAACGTAATAAGTTCGAGGATGCAATACTCGATTATTTATTCATTATTTAATTTAATTATTTTGTTTATTTATATAACATTGGCGGGTTTATTGCCAGTTAGCAATTTCTTTCAACCAACCACACAGTTAATTAAATAATTTATTTTTCAATGGTTCACAATTCACAATCAATGAAAAACATATAACATGACGTAGGTAATATAACTATTATGCAATCAATTTAAATGCTTTACTTTACTTAAATATGAACACAGCAAACATATAGATAAAAAGTACAGGCTAAAACATATACAAGAAAGAACATAAAAAAGTGATTTTATAGAGTGAGATTGAACAAAGAGACTAACACCACAAGTTTTGTAAAAGTTCTCTAATATTTATGGAAACTGGCATGAAATATGTCAATGAGGACGTAATGATTATTTTTTATTTTGTTGTATGACCTCAACATTCTAGATAAAAAGTTAAAGTGGGCCATATTGTTATTGAAAGTTGAAAAAGTCGAAGACTAGGAACATTCAAAATTATGTTTTCGACACAAAATTATGAATCAATATTACCATCAATATTATTATATATTTATGTATGTTAGGTCAGAAATTAGTCTTCTAACATCGGAAACGTCTACACGTGAAAATATTCTAATTAGTTGAACAATTTAAGTATATTTCCAGTATACACTGTTACAGTGACAAGACTAGCTCCATGATAAAAAAACGAGTAGGGATGGATGGGGACAAAAAGGTTTATGGAAAGGTAAAACTGCTTGAGTCAGCTTTTAAATATAGTTATGGCCAGTGATGATGATATATGATAGATGTACATATTCTACTGCCTAGCCGACTACAACTCAAATGAGCTATTAATTGCTGTACGAAATTTGAGTAGTGTAATGTATAATTAAACGCAAGTAGAGGAGTAATATAGTTTTAATCCGTCAATTTTGAAGATCCCACTATATGTAATTTGCAGAGTGGTGTAGTATTGTTCTATTAAGTGTAAGTTATATTTTTACTACTCGCATTTGGTACTCGAACAATAAAGGTTTTATAAATTATGGGGTAACATAAATTCTTAAAAGAATTTCACTTCTGCGGCAGTGTTTTTGTTTTTTCGCAACGGCTGTTCGCGACAGCTGTACGGACGTACGTGTCGTTTGTTCACAGTGATATTTCGCTTAATGATATAGCTGAGAGATTAACTGGACGAAGGTAAAAAAAGGTTTAGTTACTAAGTTAGTGCCTATCGTTTGAAAAATGAAACTGAAACTGCTTTTCAGCGGTATACAGTTTCAATATTAAATATAACAATATACAAGTTGCTTCTATCTAGGAGAATAGATTTCGGTAGCAGAAGGTACTCGAAGAAATTACTTTAATTAGAAATTAATAACAGTGCTACGCTAGTATTAACGGGAGTCTGAATTTGATTGAATAATTTTCAAAGTAATCATGGAGATCGGAGAAAAAACAATTAGATGGATAGTCTAGTGAAGTCTGCAATCTGTTCCCTTCAATATGCCTCGGCAATGAGCCTCAGAACACTATCATCAGAGAGATAGTTTTGGTGTGGTACCATCGTGATCAGAGAACCCGATTGCTCTGCGAAGGACATATCGAAGGAGATGAAGAAATTGAAGAAAAGAAAACAATTTTAATTGTTATACTCTTGTTTCTCAAATCACACTTAATACAAAATCTCTTAGTAATTCATTTTTTATTATTATTATCGTTTTATTATTGTTATCATAATACGCTTTGCATTTTTCAATGGCATATTGCAACGGGTTTTTCGGGGGCCTCTATCCAACCCAGGTCTGTATGGAGGCACCTCGAACCGCTGTTAACCAGCTTTGCTCAGTCGTAAGTCGTAGTGTTCGTTTACTGAAAGGTCTGCTTAACATTAGGAAGTTCAAATGAAATATGATGAAATGAGACCATGTATCCAAGTAAGGATCAAGTATAATTTATTGACTAAATAAGTAAACCATGTACAAAGATTTTCAGTAAGAATTAGCGAATCAACTTTTCATAGTAATTGTCCGATGTGTACAAAAGGTCTCCATTGAAAATAAAATGATTAATGAATAGATAAAAAAATAAAATCTGTTAAAAAATAAAAATATTTATTTCATAGTAAAGTAGAAGAGTATGAGTGCAAGGTGAAACTAGAAGACCCATTTTGTTTTTAGAGTAGTGGAAAGAACAAAATAAAATAGAAATAAAAATAAAAATAAAAGTATTTTGAAGTGTAGGGTAAAATTTATCTAATATTTAAACAAAAGGTGATAAATGAATAGTCAGCTTGGAAGCCTACTGTTTCTTCGAGCGGAAAAGAATGATTAGACATGATCAATTAATATTTAAAACGCCTGGTTCGAATTTAGAGCGGCGATCTCAAAGGCTCATTATTTTATAAAATAAAATAAAGTTTAATTATTTAATGGTAAAACATATAGTTCAAATCTAACGGAGATCTCAAAGGCTATATAACTAAAAATAAAATCTAAGATCATGTGATGGAAGACAAAGAATTTTAAAAATCTGATAGATTGAAGCAAGAGAATATTTAAATGCAGCGGTAATGTGTGATGGTGAACATGTGCGATATTGCGATAACATGAGCCTACTTTTACAATCGGAGAAGGTAGAAAACGATCTGTCTCATATATATATTTTGGTTTATATTATTAACAAATCGTCAAACGGTAAAGTAATAGCAGTAGAAATATAAACTAATTCATAGCTATGGAATTACCCTTATCCGAAAATAAGTATCAGCACGCGTGACACACAAAGGTCTACAATACGTTATATACTATTACTGTTACACTTGATTAAGTAATGAATTAAGTACTCAAATACCTACCAGTTGAGAGTGATTGCTTTACGAATATTGATTATGTCATTAATATTACGAAAGTAATTTCTCAATCATTTTGAAGGGTGACACAATTCAATATCGTTGTTTCGCAGATGATTTTAAGATTAATTTCGATCGCGTTGAGAGAGATTCCGTAAATTTGTTTATTTTTATAAAAATATACAATTTTTGTTTATGCTAAAAATACCATGAACTGCCAGATGAAAAGTTGCACGCAACAACACATAACACGTTGCATGCAGGAAAATAATTATTTACGGAGTAAAAACATTTTGAATGTGTTTGAGACAGCCCGGTGAATTAACGTTGGATATATAACACGAAATATGATAGATTTTGAAGATGGAGGAAAGCAGTTCAAATGTAGATACACAAGAAAGGACTGTACTATTAGATGCTAATTCATGAGACTTTCAACTAAGGACTGTACTATTAGATGCTAATTCATGAGACTTTCAACTAAGAGAGAGAACATAATACTTCATCGAGAACAATTGCTTACTATTATTATTTTTTTTAAAAACGTGCCTCTTCTGGTCGCACACGGTACGTCGGCGACAGCAAACAGAGAAAGGATCTAGAAAAGAGAGTGCAGGAATACCTTTGAGATTCCACTTCCTCGTCCGCGCTTCTTCAGAGCTAGTCAAATTGAAGAAGCGTTTCTTCCAAGCTGTTACTTTTCTTTTATAACTTGCTTATTCTTCACCACCAACATAGGGTGTTCACGGCGACACCATTCTTAAATGAAAATTCGACTCGGTCGGAAAAGCGTCCAGGTGCAGAGAAACATGATACAGTGCGACTAAAATGCTACTACCTAAACGGATAATCGGAATTAAATGTATGAATTAAAATATGGTAAGATGGGTTGACAACTTGATATGGCTATACAAGAATATAAAAACCAAAAACAATGCGTCAAAGTGCTCTTGGAAAGGTACGGGTTGATTTTTCGGTCTTGGCACTCCAAAAATATGTTGTATACCGATACAAACATTGGTGTGCGTTGTCAATATCTATTTGAGAAAGAGATATTTATATGAGTCTGTTCACGCTAGACAGCAATGCAAGAACACACTTGACGTCAGCGACGCATAACATTGGTAATGTACACCTCACGAGTTGTTTAAAATAAGAGTTAATTTAACACATTAACAATAATAAATTATTAATCCATTTTTAAAACTTTACGAAATTTCTTGGTGGTCTGTCATTAATTTATTTATTATCAACATGTCATAGTATATAGTTTCATGAATACAAAAATACATTCATACAATAATAGCGTTTTATTCGTCATGAAGGAGCTAACGCTCGTGCTTATGGGAGGAGTAAATTCACATCATATTATTTCATGAATATTATTAAAATTATAACAAAGGTAATAAAAATATCAAGAAACAAAATAAATAAACAAAAAATGTAAATAACAAAATAAAAAATAAACAAATACATAAATATATATAAGCTCATGGAGATTTTTAGAGATTTATTTGTTAAACTTAAGTTCATTATTCGGTGATGAATTGAAATTTTTTATTTCTACCAAGAAATAGTGGTTTTGGGCTGCGATTATTATATATTTGGGTATTTTAGAATGAGGAATGCTCTTGTAAACCTAGAAGTTAAAGAATAATAATTATATTAATATATTAAAGTATACTGTTCGCTTTTAACCAACATTTATTTTCTTCACCTAAAAGTAGTTTATGCTGATTAAGCACACCAACAGTCATTATTATTATTATTATTAAATTATAAATAGTATTTCTCTCTTTCTACTTCTTTCTCTCGAGTTATTGCCAACGTCGGGGGAAGCCGACAGGAAACATAAAAAAGAGGAATATTATTATTTCATTTCCTATTCATAAAGTATTTGGAAAGATTTTAATTCGACTCGGATGTTTTCACCTAACTAAATATTTTTGTTTAGTGTACATTTTGTTATATAATTTTCAAAATTGTAAGTTATACTTAATTTAAGATCCTGGAAAAAAAAAGTATTGTTATATTGTTAATTACTGCAGTGCTAATAATAATCTGAGCAGTGTATAATCGAAATCACATATATCAAAATTTTAGCAATTCATTAAGCAGATTTTAAAAGCTCTTTAATAATTCTACCAGTATGAATATCCGTATTCTATAAATCAAATACAAATGCTTATATTTGGTTTGTAGTTACATAACAATAAGCTTAATTCATATTTGAACGAATATGTATGGGGTATAAAAGAAAGGCAGCATTGCCCAAAAAATTGTTAAATGCAACAATTCATCGCTTTTTGAATGTTAAATTGGTATCAAATCAAAAAACGTTTTAAAAGTCTCCGATGATTATTAATTTAAAATTTACTGAATTTTATCCCTTCCAAAATCATGTTTCCTATACATTTATGGCCTAAAGTTCCTACAAAATCTTGGATTAAGTATATTCTAAATTAATAATAGTCGATGACTGCATTTTTTTTTGATATTGCTGCCTTCGCTTGTATACCTTAAATATGTACTATTATATCTAACTAATAAACTACTAAACTATTTTATATACAACTAACTAACTAAACTGTACTATTATAACATTGATATTGTCTATTTTTCAGTGAAAAAAAAAATATATATGTCATTTATATTTTTAATTTATTTAAGGAAACGAGTCCCGTTATATTTAATAAGAAACAAATAAATTAAATTAAGAGACACACATATATATCAAATAATAAAACTCAAAAATTAAATGCTGGAACCTGGATTTGAACCACGGACCTCTGTCTTACGCGGACAGCGTGTTACCGTTTTCATTATCCCAGCTACTTAATAAGTTGTCAATATTTGATAGTTATATGGTTCTCTTTGAATTATTAATTCACTTATTTATATTGTTCCAATTTTAATTCTGGAAGTTACGAGAATATGAAACGAAGCTTTGACGTCTTCCCGCTACTCGATTTCCGGATAATGGAAGTATTATTTTTATTTTTAGCGAAATTTAAAATAAATTAAATTTTAATAAATATTATAATTAAGTTCTACGGGTTAATTATTTTTAGGTGTAACAGCTGTTTCGGCTTGTAAGGCCATTATTGAACAGTGGATACACAACGTACAAACGACTTATTTATACAATTTTATGTTTAAATCAAAACTTAATTTATTTAATAAGAAACTAAATGTATGTAACTAAATGTAAATAAAAAAAAAAATAAAATAAAAAAAAAAAATAAAAAAAAAAAAAAATGAAATTAAGAGACATACACAGATATCAAATAATAAATTATTATTATTTGTTATTTGATATTTGTTTACTTTATTTGCAGTTTAGCAAAGAATACTTCCATTATTATTGACGACTATTAAGTAGCTGGGATAGTGAAATTGGTAACACGCTGTCCGCGTAAGACAGAGGTCCGTGGTTTGAATCCAGGTTCCAGCATTAATTTTTCAGTTTTATTATTGTATATATATATTTTAATACGAATTATTTTCTGGAGGAAATTGCGAAAATGCGCGAAATCTTACTTGATCCTTGATATATAAGAAAATAAAAGCGATCCTACCACCTACTTAGAGAAAACAACTAAATCTAAAATAATGTCTACCAAACTTGATTCTGAACTCAAAAAACAACTAATACCTCGCGATTAGACCTATAGTCAGTTCGTTTGGGTCAACACTTCAATTACTCGCGAAATATCTAGCCAAACAATTACAACCTCACGTAGAAAAAGCTGATTCATATGTTAAAAATGCCGAACACTTCATAAACACTATTTCTGATATAAAAAAAAAGCGGGTTCCCCCAGAAAATAATTCGTCCTCTTTCACAACTTAAGAGTTACAAATAGCCGTCGACAAATTTGACGAGGAAATAAATTGCGCAGGGATGAGACTGAGCGCTGATAAATCCGAAATCATGGTGATTGACAGGAGCGACGAGCAATGTAACACAACGTGCCAGAATAGACGTCTAACACAGGTGAACAGTTTCAAATACCACGGTGTAATAACATCTCAGCATAGAAAGCAAGAAAGTGAATTGGAAAGGAGCCGCAAGCTAGGTAGAACGAATCCTGTATCTTAACTTAGAAAAACGGAGCTCAGCCAGTGAGCAATGTTGACAGTACTCAAATCAGTTTTCAGTCCAACCAAGTGTGGTGTAAAACAAGCACTGGATTTTGACCGAAAGAATCCGCTCAAGGCTATAGGCCGCCGAGATGGGATTTCTGCAAGGAAGAGTAGGAGTTGTCAGAAGAGACAGAATCAGTAATAAGCAAATAAGAGAATGTCTCGAAATGAAACCTTGATTGAAATTTATGACATATATCTCTTGCGGATGCCGGCAGACAGACTGCCAATGCGGTATTCCAGACAAGACCAGAAAGTAGAAAGAGACCAAGAGGCCGTCTTAGGAGAAGCTGGCGGAAACAATTGGAGGACTGCTGCGAAGCCAGGTTGCAATTAAATTGGGCTGACGTGGAGGGCGAAGCCAAAGATAGGAAGAGTTGGAAAGTCATGTGGTGCAGGGAACCCGACTCAATAGGATAAGGGGTAGAAGAACAAGAAGATTAAAAAATATTGTAACTTCCACTGCCGTACAGTTAGTTAATTACTTCCAATGCAGTTTTAGTAACAAATTTACTGGGGTGTTTGTACCGTAAATAACTATTTGATTATAAAATACACTAAAAATATTTTAATATGATTACAACTTTTGTTTGAATTAAATTCGCTTCAAACGTTACAAAACACAACTTTATAGAGTAACATTTTAGCGAAGCACCAGATAAAATTCTATTCTACTACAAAATTTATCTCACATGAATTTTTTTGCGTCTAGACAGTTTTAAATTGTCATTCGTTAACAGAAGTTGGACCAGAAATGAAAATGAATCCGTGTTGCAAAATAATTCAATGCCAACTAATTGCTATTTAAAATTCAACAGTTGTAATCCAATTTCCCGATACGCTTGCGATTGAATTTTCCATATTAAATTTTAGTAATTGAGTACGCCATAATGTTATCAAATAAAATACATGCGAAAGATGACGTTTATGATAACAATGAGTATTCTTGTATTGTACGATGAAAGGTTTTGACAAATGTCCTATTCATATGTTGATTCCTATAACAGGTGTTAAATAAATTTGATAAATTTTGCAATTAATTTTTCAAATAGCTATTTGTATTTATTAGCTAATAAATATTCAAAAAATTGAGTCCGGACTCTCGTTGTCATGTATTAATTTTGCTATTATGTGTGTTTTGTGTACTGTACATTATAATATACCGCCAGTCAAAGAATAATTGATATATTTAAGTAATCGTGGTTTTTCAGAATCATTCAATGTAAAGTGATATGTGACACTTTGAAAAAAATGGGTGCGCGTGCTTACGTAACTGCGTAGGAAATTATGCTCCTTTGTATTACATAAAATAAATAGCGAATCATAGAAAACCTCCAAAGAACAAAGAAATGCACAAATATTTGAACGTGAGGACTCGCGAAACAAACCAGCCGCAAGAATTGACAATCAAAAAGATATAAGCATATTTAGGATGCCTGTTCTACGTCGGTAAAGAGGTGGATATCGTCAGTCGCAGCTGCGACATTTACGTTCGACATCATCATCGTATCGAGATTTTTTCAAAATTTCATTAACTCATTAAAATAATAAATCGAAATCGGCTGATTTCTGACGGCTTCGTCTCAGTCTTCGTCTGAGTCCACAGCCCAGGTTAGGTAAGGTCTCTGATTAATTCTTAAATATACCTAACATCAAAAGTGATCAGAATTTTTTTTTAAATATCCCGATTACTATTCCCACCGCATTCGTATAAGTATCGAAGATTTGGCCTCAGTTCCCAAGTGTTATTTTAAAATATTGAGATACAAATAGAGTAAAAAAAACTCTAAAATATCTCTTGTATTACTTTATTACTAAAGACAAATAAATGAGATATATATAAAAGATATATTATCCTTCTAATATCTACATATATAATACAATTGAAATTGAAATTACGAGAAATTGATATTCGCCAGTGATATTAAATACAAATTGGTGGAAAAGGATCTGCAGCGCTTTTGTAAATGGGATCGAATTGGAATTTATTCATCACAAAGCTTTTACTGAAAGTTAAATAATTTTAAATATTTGCTCGATTTGCATGCATTTGTTTTTCCAACATTATCTCGTAACTACTGTTTTCAGATAAGATTCACTTTGGTGATTTTTATTAATTTAGGATAGTGTGTGCATCACTTCTCTGTACGGACACACATCTCAAGCTTCTTCCATTTTCAAACATTTTCTCTTGATTCTTCTTATCAGGTCTCCTCTTCTCTCTTCTGCGGATACGTCTATTTTTGGTGCCGTAGATATTCGTGTTGTTGGTGCCATCGATATTCGAGAAAAGTTGGAAGTCTCTCATACGATGGCTCAGGGCTTAGAACTTGTATGAGTTGGCTTAAGTAATCACTGTACACAATGCAACTTTCACCAATTCCATTGTAAGAATATCCACATATCAAATTTTTGAAAGTTATATATATATATGTTCGAATCAAGAACCTTTCATATATTACTATGGTCTCTGCTAGAGACGTCTGTTGATTTTATATCATTAACAAGTTACTATACACAGCTTTCGTAACTAGTAATGATAACTCTATATTTTATTTTTTAAAGTGGAGTTTTTTTTAGTACCTAATATTCCTTTTAACATATATATGATATTTTTTAGAAATATTAAACATATGTACTAGAATACGCCTGAATGTACCAGCATACATTGAACAATATTTTTATATGAAAGTATGTTTTAACAACACAATTACTGATTTTGTCCCTGGAGGGTGGATTAATTAATTAAGGATAAATTATAGAATTTATCCTTAATATATTTTCCATTACTCGATTCCTATTATCCTATGGCATAATTGGATGGTTCGGTTGTGTCAGATCAGTCATGGATTCGCTGACAAAATCACAAAAATGCATCATGCGTATAATCACCAAGAAATCGAGAATGTTTCCTTCAGATGATTTGTTTGGAATATTTAACGTTCTTGACCCGAGACAATTATACCTTAAAACCATACTTGTAAAATTCCACAAGGACAAGGTAAATTTTAATCGTACACAACAAACACGGATTACAAGACTGGCAAATACACTTAATTTCGAGATACCTAAAAGGAAAACGTCTTTTAGGCAAAGACAATTTAATTTCATTGCCCCGCTTGTTTTTAACAAGTTACCTTATGAAACTAAAGAAATAACCCTACACAAATCTTTTAAACATCGTATTACTAAGTTTATATAAATATCAGGTAGAAGGTATGCTGAAGAATTGATCCGCCCTTGACCTCTGAATTGGAAAAAACTGATTTATATAATTTAAAGTATAATATAATATTAATTTTTGTAACTACTTAAATTCTTATCTTAATTTTGTATGTATATTTTCTTTTCTTTTTCTTCTTTTAGATTTCTCTTCTTTTAGATTCAGGTATTCCTGTGACTTACTTTATTATTATTGATCTACTTTCATTCTTATGTTATACTTTCTTTATTATCATTTGTTGATATTACATAAATATCATATGAGAATAACTGCCACAGAACAGGTTTTTACCTAGTGTGGCAGTTATTAGTAACTTGTATTAACAAATGTAAATAAACAATAAAATAAATAAAAATAAATTAATTAATCATCCCTCTGTAGATAAAATCCTGTAACTGAGTTCTTAGAACATACTTTCATATAAAAATATTGTTTGCACATTAATTTTCATTAGAATTATGGATTATCCACATCAGCTTTGCATTAGCAATTCAATCAAATTTTTCTCACAGAATACAAAAACTACCCTTATTGTAGACAGCATTTTGTAATTATTTTATCTTGGAGCTGTCCTTACGATTACTTGTTAATTCGTCATGTTGGCTCACTCGTTGACTCAAAACAAAAAATTCCATAAATAAATTATATTGAGTAGATTATAATAGAATTAGGGGAGTCCTGTCGAATTGTTTCATACAAGACGCATTAATAAAGCAGAAAAATGATCTGTATTCCATTCTAGAAAATAAAATAATCAAATTTTCGGAAATATTTTACATTTTAGTTCAAATAATGAATTCAAAATAAGCAATTGTTGAAAGGGTAGCTTAGGTTTTATATGTATTATTTATTTAACGGAACCTAAGCAAATAAAAGTTTTTGTAGGAGCTACGTAATACTCATATATCAAATTCAATAAATAGAAACTTAATAATATAATAATAATAAAAATATATAGAAAATTCTATAAAATAATAATGAATTAACATATTAGTGGTGAAAATAAAGTAAATTTTTATTAATTATGTAAAGAATTATATTCTAAATAAGTAGAATAAGGATCATTTTTAAAAGTGAGGCTTTATAAATTTACTTGTAAAGATTGAAATTTTGATATCAGAAATAAGGAGCACATTATTCTGTATTTTCTAAGCACTTTTGGAAATCAACCAATCTTTTGATATTAACAAGGGTTTAGATATTTTATATACACATAACAGAGGTTTACAGTAAGACAAATTATAAATTAGAAAAAGTTAATAGCAAAATAAATATTATAAATAATTTTCAAACACAAATATTATTAAATTTGTTTTCACATCAACCCCTAATTAGAACACGAAAATAATGTTTATTATTCAATATAGATTTTACACAAAGTGTTTTCTTTTTATAATAATTATAGATATATCATTTTGGATAAGGAGAGACAAAAGACAGACACTCGGAATGGTCCCGCGGCTTCTAAACAAAGATATCTGAATTAAGTTGACTTGGACACGATTTGCGAATATCAGATAGCGACACGATGCATAAAATTCCAAAGAGAACTCACAAATTCGGGATAAATAGAAAAAAATACTGATTTGGCTTTGATAGCTCAACTAGTATCGAATCGGCGCCGGCGCAAAACACGACGAGACAAGATGCAAGCGCCCTGTCGAGTCGTTGGATCCGCAATCCTCATAGGAAAAGAAAACGAACATAATGATGATTGTGAAGAACAATTGATGATTGTCGTACAAAGTACAAATCGATTCGTGAGTAAAGATAAAATAAACGGAATTTTGGTTTTCATTTGATTTAACCTGTCTGATAGTTCCTTCTTAAGACATTTTATTTAACCTGTCTGATAGTTCCTTCTTAAGGCCGGTAGTCTTGTCATCAATCAAGATAATCAGCATCATTGGTTAGGAATCTTTTTCAAATAGATATTGATACTTTAAACAATTATCTTTCGATCTTTAAATAGTATAATATTCATCCCACCTATTTTGCAGAGTTACGCTGACAAAACGATATGCTAATTATTTGATCGTATTTCACACAAATGTAATCCGTTTGTCCGCCTCCACGTCATTATACAAGATAAGTGCGCACGAACTTAAACCGTGTACGTTCATGATATAGAAAGAGATTTTGTGGATCCAGCAGATGGGTAATAAGTGGCCCCTCGGAGAACTTTGTTAATAATTCTGGACGTGCTCGGCGGACGCCAAGAGTACCTACTTGCATATCGCACCCCGAGTGCGAGGCTATCTACACCTTTACAAATATGCATTTTGATTAAATAAGATTTTTAAAAAATTCTAGAAAAGTTTTCAAGAATATGTCTATTATATGTCCTTATGCCTAGCCAAAAGTTAAAAAAGTATTTATAAAATCACGTATTAAAATAATATTAAAGTAAAAACTATATATTACCACAATGATTTCCTCTGAGATTTCACAATTAACGGTATCGTCTGCATTATTAAAGAGCTGATGACAAGGTTTTAACAGCGGACATTATCAAACTGATGAAACTCTATCAAATGCAGTCAAACTCCAACAATAACATAAAACAAAGTATAGAAAACTGTGGAACAAAAATACTCTTCTTTATATTTCGATTACCCAGCTAAAATCATAATTCTTCAAAATATTTTTTTTCAAGATATATTATAGATGTCTCGTAGAGACAAAATTATATTTTTTTATGGGAAAGTAGGTATGGAAGTCTTTGGGTGTTCATTGGGCTTACGACCTATCGTACGCCAGGCTTAAGTGATCACTTTACACAATATTTACTTCCACCCATGATAGAATATCACATCTATAAAATTTTTGGAAGTTGAATATATATTTAAGTTACATTACCCGTTTCACATATATGATGTAATAAACATGAGCGCCACCGGTGTCCAAAGATTTTTCATTGCCCTAATCAAATACAGACGTCACTAATGAGGTATCCATATTGTTGGAATTTTTTACAGCAATATCCTTTGTATGTGTAATACACCACATTATTAACGTTATTTTTTTCATTTCGATAGCTTTTGGATGTAGCTACTTAGTGATCGGTAATCTATTGAAGATAGTAAGTAAGGTCGATAGTAAGTTATCTATGTTTTTGGAACACTATAAGAGAATAAATTTTTGACAGTTACGCAATAACCAAAAGTTATATATAAAATATACACTCTTTACTCTATTTGACGTCTGTGGTGTGAAAAAACTTGCGTATATTTATTTGCGTACTAAGTATGGTTTGAAAAATTATATAGTATCAAACCCATAAATGATTTAAACAGCATATTAGGTACATATAAAGACATACATGTCAAAAATCTGTACACCACTTTTTATAAAAAAAAATATTAAATGGACGAAATAAAGCCATCGTCCCAGGCTTCCCTTAAAGTAACAGGTTTTGCAGTGACCACTCCGGTTCGTTTTTGAAATTAAAATAAAATGGGTTATTACTACATACCTTATATGAGTCTTTGGATGAAGGATTTCAAAAAATATAGATTAAATATTTTACATTCCACAACTTGTATTTATATAAAAAATAAAAATACATCTCACATACGAAACAATGTATATATATGCCTGTAATAATATGTCTATCATGGGTGGAATTGATGAACATTACGTTGTGTAAAGTGTTTACTTAAGCCAGCCGTACCATGGGTCGTAAACCCTATTAACACAAAAAAGACTTCCATACATACTTTCTCATATAAAATATATCTTTGCCTCTATGAGACATCTATAATATACCTTGATTAATAATGTCCCCCTTGGGATAAAATCCGCTATTGTATTCTTGAAAAATTTGGATACACTCAAAATATTCTAATTATATTTTTTACTTTTGTACGTATTGAATCTATCTTTCAATTTTTATAAGTTTATTTATATAGGTATCTCTTTATTATCGTTTTTATATCTGTCTTTGTTTTTTGTATTATAGTTATATGTGTTCTTCAATAACTGCAAAATGTCTTTGTGGTAAAATTATTTACATAATTAACAATAAAAAACTTTGTATAAAGTAGTAATTTGCTGAATAATCAACATGTTTCGGAGCTAATGGTCCCTTCAACGGGGAAATATTTCTCCTCTTTACATTACAAAACTATGTATATTTTTGTAGTGCAAGGAGTATGTTTAAATGAGTGTGTGAAGTAATATTAATAATGAATAAAATCGTGTATTTGTTCAGAAAGTTTGGATAAGTTCAATTACAATTTTATATACTTATACAAGGACGTGAATATGATAATTATTTTATTGTTATGAATTAGAAACGATATATTAAAATTTTCAGCGGTAATGTTGTAGGTATAATCGGTACTTAATACAGCACATTTTTACACAATTATACAAAACCAACAATTTCGATTACAATTGATTCCACGACTAAAAGTCTACGAACATGTAGTTCAACGACAAAATATCCATAACAAAATGTCTACGTGACAAAAGAACCACGCAACATTAGATCCAACAATATAATGCCAACAGATAAAAATATTTAAAAAAGTTTTTTTAAATATTATTGAGCTTTAAATAAACTTTGATTCGAAAATTCATAAAAAAAGTAGCCTATCAAATCAGCGACGAAAATATTAAATATGACCTTTTGCCGATTCTACCTACCCTCTTTAGTAAATGTGCAGTATTTGTAGGTACCTAAGTGCCCTTGGAAACGAAGGACCCGGAATTTTATATAACTATGCTGAAGGCACGTAAACACGGCTAACCTAACAGAACATAACACAACCAAGGTTATAATGCATATAACTATTCCTTGTATGCAATATAACTGTTAACATAAAAATAAGATATGCACATTTTTTTATTACTGTCAGAATCGACACTAAAAACTAAAACTAAAAAAAGTTAGATGCTAGAAGCAACTGTCACACAACCATACTACCAACATCCCAAAATCTCAACTGTGCCATTAAAGTTTTTAAGGTTTTTGGGTATCTAAGTAAGAACGAAACGAATCCGACGGATATATGAATGAAAATAGCATTTCTTTAAAAATTTGTTTATCCTTGGATTTTGAAGAGTTTTATTATTAACGCGTTGGTTTATCGTGATGATATTCCTAAATATATATTAATCAATTCAGTATCACGTACATATATTCTGAAATGAATTTCATAACAGGTAATTATCAAATGTTATATTAAATCCTTAGTAATATATAAAGAGGTAAAGTTTGTAAGTTTGGATGTAGCAGGTAATCTCTGAAAATACTAATCCGATTTCAAAAATTTTTCCACCAATATTTAGAATGCACTTTCATGGCTGGACATAGGCTTTACATTATCCTATTAAAATAAAAAGACTTTTCATGGAGACCTATTTTATAAATAAAATCGACAAAAAATTGTCGAGCGTTTTTTACGAACGCTGACTTAAGAGATATTTAAATTATTTTCATAAACATGTAGAACGTAAAAAACTTAATTGATAAAATATGAGTGAAAGTTACTAAAAATCTAGGCGTGTGAAACCGCGCGGGAAAGCTGGTATTTAATCATTTGCAGTAATTTTGTTCCACTAAACAAAAATGTCAGCATCATAAAGTAATAAATATTAAAATGTTCAAAAACTGTCTTTTAATTAAAATATCGGATTCCATTCCAGTTTTATAAAACAAATATTTGATTGTTTCTGTACAATGAAAAATACTTTTACACTGGAAGCATTCAGTATAATCCATTTTTTTTTTCATGAAATACGCAAAAACATTTTACATTTTTGTTGATTGAGTTTTGGTTTTTGATTATATCAAAATACAATAATTCATCTTATTTATCAAATTTTGTCGGCATTTATTATTTACCGGAATACGACTGCATAAATAATGAAATCGCATTATATTTTAATTTTAACTATGAGATACTCGTGAACGTCGAAGTTCACCAGAATTCTAATTTAAGCCAACTATTATTCGTGGAGTATAAAAGCAAAGGTAGCAATATCCAGAAAAAATCGAGTTCATCGAGGATAACTAATTTATAATGTAATAAATTGGAGATTTTATAAGAAAAAAATCATAGCCTATAAATTTATAGAAAACATAATTTTGGAAGGGATAGTTAGATACATAAAAACAAAACATTCACAATTTTTTGACAAAAAATATGAAAAGCATGAATGGCCCCTCGGAATAAACTTAATGTGAATAATTTATCTGATCAGTAAAAATCATTGAAATTTCACCTAATGGAGGCTCGCATTGGAAAATAAAGCCAAAGATTTTTTAGAGGCAAAACAGAGTACGGCATTTTTAATTATGCGTGGCATTGTCACGTCAATATATTTATATAACTGAGTTCCTTTACATTGTCAGGGACTACGGCGTAATTCAAGTGGAGGTCTCTGTATGGAATCTGGTGTGACAATAGATTTCCAATAAAGACAAAGGGAAAAAATTTACCCATTAAAACCAAGTTTTTATTATACTCCCTTTTTCATTTGTATTGTGTCCAATTTGATATTCTATCAACATTTTCTCTCGCTTTAAGCTCATGTGGAAAATCTATTCTATGTATATTATTATCCTTAAAACTTATAGAATATTGAAAACGTAATAATTAGTATAGGGGGGCACGGCGTCGGCGAAACCGTCTCATCGGACCCATGACTCGAGTAAGTCTAGTTGAAACAGGTTTCGCGCCTTCTCCACGCGTGGGCTCCTTTCTCATTTTATGGTCTCCAATTTGAAAAAAACCGTCAAAAATTTCGAAAAATCCAAAATTATACTAATATTAAATTTTTTAAATGAAAATTTGTTAGACCATTTATATAGTCGACACGAGTCTGCCTGCAAAGTTTTAGCTCGATCGGATCACGGGAAAAGGGTTAAAAATCGATTCAAATTTTTTTCGGCAGACAAAGATGCTACGAGTTAACAGAAAGGGAGTAAAATATACAAAGCAGCGGGTAGAACAAATATGCTCTGCAACACACCAGTTTGTTGGGCGAGGATTAATTAACAGACGAACAAGATCTATGCAGCTAGGTGGAAGACAATTTTTGTTTTCAATTGCAATTTTTCAAATTCAGCTATATTTGTAATTATTTATGAAGTCAAATCGAATAAATCACAGAAAAAATCTATGTGCCGAAAAATATTTAGTTTGGAGATTTTTCAGGTATGTGGTAATCAAATATTTTTTCGAGAGTAAGATTTTTTTCTGTAAGTATTATGTATATTTCTATTTGATTAGTATCATCGTATCATATGGTTTTTTTTTTAAATTCAATCCATGGTTGTTTCAAGCTGTACCCTGAAGTCGACTCAAATGATATTGACATAAAACAAGTGAATCAATTTTTTTTTAAAAACATGTTTTTAAAAAAACTTCAGTGACCAGAATGAATCAGTCTAGAGCAGTACAAAGTGGAAGAAAATTGAGGTGAACGGGATAAGGCCAGAAAAAGGAAGAAAAATATCCATTTATAATGCGCTTTGAGGAATTCCCCGGAGATTTTTTTTCCGAAAAATATTTTTAGTTTATTCTGTAACGTCATTACGGATGCAGACTTATTAACTAACCGCTTAGGTCTATAATATTTCAATGATCATTCACTACTTTGATGTATTACTGATTAATCAAAGCCATGATTCGAAACTCCTTGCAACACTGATATTAAATACTAAATCAAAATTTTCAATGGATAGTTGGCCAATGCAATACGATACGTTGGCCGATGAATCATCAGTTAAGCAGCTTATTTGTACCTTAGTATTCGAAGGAATAGAATATTTATTAATAATACATAAAACCTTGTATAAAACCACTTTTCATTGAATTATCATGTTTTATAGATATTAACAAAAACAATTATTATTATTTATCTGCCTGTAATAGGCACTATGTCATTTTTAAGTAAAAATAAATAAAAAAATGTTAATATTGTTACGAGATGTTAAGAGGTTGCATATAGAATCCCTCGTAATATGTCGATGATGATAATAAGACCACCTTAAGACAATAAGAAGCATTTGTTACCTTCTAATAGCCTACAATTATCCACAAAAGACGGTAGATGCCTGGAACAGCCTAGAAGCGACGGAAACCTTCCCCTAAATACTGGAAAGGAAAAAAATCTTCTCGCTAGTTCAAAAAACTAACGTTTGGGTATAAATAGAGGGTCTAGGCAGCGCTAAGGGAGTTGTTTTGAAATTTAGATTAGCCCAAAGTGAGCCTCGGATGACGGCCGGTGTGGTCAGTCGTGAAATTTCGAGGCGACAGATATCGATCGAAATAATCGAGTTCCTACCTATAGTGGCGAAATAAATAAGTGGGACTTCTATGTGCGAGACGTGGTTGGAATTTTCCAACGGGCGTCGATAATAGGTAAAGTAAAAGCGATAAGTAAAGAATTCATAGTCCAGTGATCAGTTGCAAGATAGTGTGGTTTCAAGAAACGTGCATTAATTTAATTCGTTTTAAGTTACTTTGTCCATATAATAATTAGTTAATCATTAATTAATAAATTGCTAATCTATTTTTAGAGTCTTCATTTGCCTCCCGCAACCACGACTTGTGACAAAATCGATAGAATTTTTTGTTTACAAAGATAAATACAAAATTTACAATTTAAATATTTTAAAAATCTCTTATCAATATTTAAACATCTTAAGTGCTCCTTAATCAGATATCAAATTATAATCAAACCATTATTTTCATATAAACAAGACATTAAAAATTTTGAGTCATTTTTAAAAACTAATTTCCAATAAAATTTATGTTTCGGAGTTTCCAAAGAAATTTACTTGGGTAGAGTCATGTTTTTTTTCATATAACTTAGAAACACCTCAATAGGATATTGCTCATATACACAATATTTAAACAATGTGTTTGTATATACCTAAAAACATCAATCTTAATTCGCCACCAAAAAACAAACATGACTTGGTAACTTTTCTCAGTATGCTCACAATATGTTCATTACCAAACGAAAAGAATTTGAACATTTAATTGGTCAGTGCTAAGAAGGCCGAGCAAAATGTGTCTTGGCCAGCCCTGGAACAATGAGGGCTTGGCCATATCCTACCCGCTTTTTGATTTATATTGACAAAGGGGACTGCGAACATCCCCCTTTGTCGCCAATTGATGATTCTACATGGGTAACGTAATAGATTGTATTAAATGTTATCTCGCAAACGGAATTACGACGTGATGGTATGTTTGTAATTACTGATTCCACACGTTTAGTCAGAAAATTAATGCATAATGGTTATACGATATGAAAGGTCCAGGGAAAGGACGTGCCAAGTCGTGTGTAATATTTTAGAAACCCCACAAAGGTGTTACATATACTAAGCTAAAATGGCGCTAAATTCAATGCAGTTGTGGTTTGATAGAACAGGAAAAAGGAGCTTAGTCCTAGTCGAAGTATGGAAAGAATGGGGAAAATTCAGCTATTATTTTGCATTGTGTGCGTTTTATACATTCTTTTAATTTTTTTCTTGAATAAAAAGTTTTATGCTTTTTAAATTTTTTAAACTTTTAAACTTTGATTTCATTGTGATTTTATTTACACAAATTTATTTTTAATGCTACAACTAGCCGTGGAGCTGAATTGTTGTATAGAAATGTATCGCAAAAATATTCCAGGTTTAAGAAAATTACTGTGACCTTACCGGGAATCGAGCCCAGAACCACCGACATGCGAAGCCAGTAAAATGTTCACTGGATAATCGTATTATTTTATAAAAGAGGCCTAACTAGAAGTCAATGATACACAGTGGCATCCAGTACTTTGAAACTTACAGTAGGAGAAGCCTAAAGGGGAAAGAAGATCAAACAGCGCACAGAAGTCAGCCCTAAGCCGCTGCCTCCTATAACCATTTCAGAACTTGTTGATCGAGGAATGTATTCTTCGGTATCTAAGGACCCACATTTGTGGATAGTCTACCTGTGATAAAAAAATTTAAAATATACATTTGATTGCGTATTCCAACAACCTGTATAAGATTTGTAAAAAACAATTTAATTGTCCACCCCTTATATTACTTATGAACATTCATGTACCAGCAAGAACATACTGCCTCTTCCACATTCCTGTTGCTCGCACTAACTACGGATTACGCTCGTCCGTAGTGGGAATGTGCCGAGCTTGCAACGAGAGTTCACCGACATTGACATCTATCTTGTGTCTTCATATGAACTAAGAATACAAGTGAATATTATTCTGCGTCGCAACATTTAATTATATCCAAACAGGTGTATAAAATGCTCTGCGCCGCAAGATATAAATAATGTTTCACATGGGCATCTAATTATGTATTTGTTTTATTGTCTCTTTTTGTCACTTATTTTCATTTAGTTTTCATTATGTTTTATTATTATTTCATTAAAATCACTTTTTCCATTATATTGCTACTATTCTTTATTCTTATTGTTTATACTTTTATAAATTGTTTCTATGTGAAATATATTAGGACAAAAGTATTATTTGATTGATTCTGATAACTTATGCTCTTATTCATATATACCAAACACTTGTGTTTGTTATATGTATTTCCGAATAAATATAAAAAAATTATAAGTTTTAATGTTTAAAGCTCAACATGAAAGATTTAACTCTTAACTCGACAGATTTCCATGTCTGCAATGTTTAAATTTATTTTCCTGACAAAAGAACAAAATATAACTTAACACATTCTTTCCCTCAACTCCCCGTACACGCCCACGCAGGAAAGGTGAATGAATTATGAATACATCATAATATATTTCATAAATTTACCTTTCGAGTACCTCTCGTTGGATAACTTAATATTTTATACTATGCTTAAACGTACAAATAATATCTGCCATTATATAAATAATTAGTTACCTAAAGCGGAATTATACAATAAAATCTATTGAATATAATTAAATTACTCTTGCATCCCAAAATTTATATACAGTTTTGCTTTGAATTGAATGTCCTAATCTCCTGAAACGGTGTAAAACATATTTTTAATATGAAAGAGACAAAAATTAATTCAGACATTTACGTCAGAGAATACTAAAACTTTTAGGACAGTTAACTGTTGGGCGTGAATATTGATTCAGATGTCTCCGTGAATAAACAAGTCGACGAAAATGTTGGTGCACATTTTCATCAACTGACTCATATTAAAAATATTCGGAGACATATTCCCCCTGAGGCAACCCGTCACATGTGGACTGCAGTAATTGTATTTATTGACGTGTCAGCTGAATAGATAATATATGGAACGTCAAAATACTCCCTTTTGTCTGAACTATACGGTGGCCCATAGGGTACGTGAATTATTGAAAAAAAATTGAAATTCTGATGTTTGATATTTGTCATCTGTTGTCATTGAAATTATTAAAAATGTATCGCTACTCGCTACATAAAATAAAAACGTATTTTTGTTGTTGAAATACATTACAAATTTGGCAAAAGTTTGGCGGAGACTATTCGAAAAGTTCTTGAAATTCTTGTATCAGTGAGAGTGTCGATGAGAATTGAATATCATCATGTCGATGTTCTCAGAAATTTAATAACAGCAGAACCAGTTTTCAACGAACTTTCACTAAAGACACTCTTTAAAAGTGCAGATGAAGGTGAAGGAAGTTCAAATAACTCAGAAGCCCGAACCACAAGACCATTTGCAACGGGGACAATTCCCTAATTGGGTAATGAAAAACCAAACAATGAATGATATTTTTTTTAAAACATCAACTTTCCTTGTCGTGTGATTTTCAGAAATGCTGACGTTAATCTGCTCAAGTCTAAGTCTAATTCCGGAACAGAAAATAGAATTCCAACGCTATTGCTAAAATTGAGCCAACCGGATTGCCAAAAGTTTTCGAAAATTGAATCAAAAGGGTAAGGGCATGCCAGAATAGCCGCGATGTATATTTGGCCGACAGTATAATCCATAATTAATCACAACCTGTCTATTTTATTTGTGTTTGTAAGCGCAAAACTCGAGAACGGATGGACTAATTCGAATTTTTTTTTTCAAACTTTCGTTGAAGCCCGAGGAAGGTTCTTATGCAGGCAAAGATTGGAAAAATTGCCCGGATTATAAAAACTTGAAAAAATTGTAAAAACCCCATTTTTCTTTTTCCCTTACAAACTTTAGTCAAGAAAGCTTGATGCACAATATTCGATACTTAATTATGTAGTACAGTTTGAAAACTAAAAAAAGAATAAAAGTTTTAAAGTTTTGTGAAAGTTATTTTTTTTTATTATTTATATGGGTCAGAACTCGCTGACATTATTTAAAATTTTAAATGTTTGATCTATTTAGAACAGAATTGTTAGTTGTATTTTTATATATTGTTTAAAAAAATAAATGACGAAGGGCTTTATAACGGGAAATTTTCATACTAACAGTGCATTTTACATGTGCTTGATGATGTTAAACAAAGTATTATCTCAATTAGGAATGGCCGCAATCAATCGTCCAATGCACGACTTTTTTAATCGAGAATTGCAACGTAAAAAACTGTATGATCTTAAGAGAATCAGTTCAAATAAATCTTTCACTGTTGAACCAACAACAAAAGAATGCATTTGATACTCTTATGAAAGTTGTAAATGATGAAACTGGTGGGATTTATTTCTTGGACGCTCCTGGTGGTGCAGGAAAACTTTTTCGATTTCACTGATCTTAGCAACAATTCGCTCACACAGTGCAATAGCACTCGCACTTGCTTCATCATGCATTGCATGTACATTGTTGGAAGGTGGTCGAGCAGCATATTCAGCGCTAAAGTTGCCGTTCAATATGCAAAGCGATGAAATTCCGACATGCAACATTTCGAAAAACTCTGCAATGCCAAAGGTTTTGCAGCAATGTAAGTTGATAGTGTGGAATGAATGCACGATGGTATATGAAAAGTTTTTGGAGACCTTAAACCGAACCATGAAAGATCTGTGAAACATTCAAATCCAATTTGGTGATGCGATGATTTTGCTAGCAGGAGATTTTCGTCAAACATTAAAAATGTCCTTAGGTTTTCAATGCCGTTCAGAAACTTCTGTATATAGTTTTCTGGGATATTCTGCCGTGTATATGTGACGTCTCTGGCCAATATTGTCAAACATTGTCAGTGATTCCACGATCATCGCAAGCTGATGAAATTAATTCATGTTTAAAATACTCCACATTGTGGAAATACCTCAAGACCATACACCTAAGCAAGAATATGCGTGTCGAGTTGAAAAATGATTGATCCGGATTTCAAAACAAAGTAAATTCCCTGTAGATGTTTTGACTGACTGCATTACTTTTCCTGGCAATATTTGTCAGTTTACTGAATCGAAAAATGATCTCATTCAAAAAGTGTACCCAAACAAAAAAAGTGTTCCAAAAACATTGCTCAAAATTACAGAGATCATATTTAAGCGAACAAGCTGTATTGACTTCCAAAAGCATGGACGCAAATGAATTAAATTTCAAAGTTCAAAATGAAATTGCCGGTGAATTGAGGACAAACAATACCGTTCATACCGCTCCTAACCAATATGATGTCTCGCTGGATTTGCCAGGATTTCCGCCTTACAATCTTCAATTAAAAGTCATTGTACTGAACAACGTCATCGAAGCAACCATTCTAAAGGGAAGTATAAAGCAGAAGACGTTTTGATACCGCGCATTCTAATGATTCCGACTGACATACATTTAACACAATATAATTAAAGAATTGCAGTGTACGAAATAGAAAACTGAATTTTGTAAGTAGTTGTTCTTTATAATTATGACGTTGAAAATTCATAGAAAAGTAAATAAACATTATGCAAATTTATTGTTGATATTACGGTAAATATTTAATAGTCAGTAAATAAAGTGATCACTCTGAAATACATTTTTTTTTTGTTTAAACTACACATTTGTGACTGTATAGTATCACAAACTTATCTGATATGGTGATCGTTACTGAAAACTAAAGATATCAACACGACATGTACACTTTATAAGCAACGCCATCACCAGAACTTGACCAAAACAGATAAAATTGTGGCACTGTTTTCCTATGTTATTATTATATCTAGACTAGATTTCTGTAGGTAATCGGGCCTGTTACAAGCTTGATTTGACTGAAGCTATTGGAGTGTTTGACAGAATGACGTCTGTCGGGTCAGCTATTAAATCAATAAAAATTGACCAATTAAATAATATTTACAGATTCATTTTTATTTGAATCCAGCATTTCCGATGGGCTACCCTTTATACTATACGTATCTTTGAAAGATAGAATTTCAACTGTGTTGGTTAGTTAAGACCACACATACAGCTTCTGTATCTTCATGAGATCTGCATTTCAGACAACTCGATTAAAAGACATCACTTTGAGGTGCAGTGGCTGCCGTGGCGATATCAGCAGCAGTAACAGCTGTTTGTACCTATCTTAGATATTTCAAAGGTATGTTCCGTTGTACCATATAAAAAATATTTCAATATAAAAAAATAATAGTGTTAGAACCATGGCTCTCCGTACACTTAAAGTAATATATATAATACATGCTATTTTTAGGCAGAAGTAGGCAGAGGACAGAGGATTCCTTTATTATTATTAAATTTGTGAAGAAAGAACTACTCTATTTGATATGGTTAATATGCATTTGTAAAACATTGCAACAACAAGGTAGTATTTCTGTGACCCACTTTTTGGATAATGATAAAACTGCTGCGAAAAAAAGTTTCATTTGAGGTATACATACGAGCAGATTGAAAGTTTAATATAGTGATAAATAAATTGAAAAAAGAGACAGTTTAGGTCAAAAATTGAACCCGGGCCTCCCGAATGGAAACAACAGATTCTACCACTGAATGACTTTCGATATATGGAGTCTCTAATTTCATCTTTAGATAGATCGAAGAAATGGAAAAGTCTTAATAAAGAAATATTGTTTATTTATCGATAATTGTTTGATATGTGCTTTGTCGATGAAGTAATAAGTTTTTTTTAATTGTGCGGCAAAGAATTTTCATTTCATTAATTACTGCATAAAAAGGTTCTAATAATGTAAAGGACTAATTTGTAAAAGAAATTTACAGTTGACTGTTAAGGGATATTTGCAGATGCTAGACCCTGCCTATCCCTTACAATGGGATGGCTCTGTAATCTCGGGAACATGTGCAGTAAGTGGATTTCGAATAGATAATGGTTTTATATAATTCAGAAGGTATACACATACATTCTGTGGTGGAGGCTTCAATTAAGCTGGCTGGTAGTGCTCTGACCTTACAAGCCCATCATCCATAACATGTTAACGATTCACCAAAGGTCCTCGTATTCACTCGGCAGTTCCTAATTAACTGACAAATCGGATAGCTTTGTGATAAATTCAAATGTATCGAAATTAACTACATATAACTGCAGAATTACTATTCAGCAGTGTTTTTGTTAAATATAGAAAAGACATCGACGATATTTTTATTTATTCATTTAATTAATAATATGTATAATATTTTATTACGATGATACTTAGAAAATGTTTACTTAAGCAACGTGTTTTCACGAACGTGTAAGAGCGACACTTCAATGACAAGTCACTTCCCCTGAAGATGAACTGTGTGGATCTGTTTGAAACTTCGGGAGTACAAGCGGGATAACCGAGAAAATTTCCCTTTTTTCTATTCAACCCGTGAGAATCTCAAAGTTAACATATATATATATGTACAATCAAAGGCGTGCATGGGTACAATATATGTTAGTTCTAACTACTTTCGGGGTAACCCGCGTCAAATTCTGATCTACTAGACTAGTCGTCTGCCGACGTTTCGAATAGATCTCACTGCTCATCTTCAGGGCGCTTTGTCGAAGAGCTACTTCTCCGAGAGCGTTCGAGTCCGGAACTCATCGTCGAGTAAGAGTTTGAAAAATTCTGCTTCAGGTGTTTGTCGAGGAGTCACTCACGCAAAGTATACACATATATTTAGGTATTAAGCATACATCAGGTTCAAATAAAATATCAATTTTATATGAACCGTATGAATGTGTTGAGATTCAATTCTCGACGTTTCTCTGGAGTCATATCACAGCGTCTTCAGAGAATGCCCTTACGCCGCGGGGGTCAAAAGTCAAGGAAGTACACAGATATACAAGGAATATACAAGGTCCATATAAAATTATCCGTTATTGCAATAACTAAATATATTATGTCAACCGGCCTTTTTAAAATTGATCTTTTGGCGTATGGCGGAATGAATGATTTGCAGCTACCTATGGTATTTCCGGTCCATGGTATTTTTTGCACATTCCAAGAGCCGCCACAAAACCATGAGTATAATAAAGGTGTCCATATCAAAAATGTGTTCACATTAATCAAAGCATTTTTGGTGCGTAGAGGGTACACAAGCGATACGTTCACATGAAAATTGCGAAAACATTCTATGAAGTATTTCAGATTTCCGGAGCTGTACCTAGAGACATTATTCATTTGCTTGCGAGGTATAAATTATTAAACTGTTGGGACAGAAGAGTTTAATCAATTTAACCTAGGTATATTTCTTCGTTCTTTTTTGGCTTAGTAACTGGCATATTATAATATATATTGTCAGGCAAGAACACGTGATGCTGGGGTCTTATTGAAATGAAAGGAATTTTCTTTGGTCACGTTACAGTTAAATCAATTGTCAAAGGTCACCGTCACAGAGATATACATACTTACGTTACTTTTTCCAGTGCGAAAAAAAAAAAAAAAATAATAATAAAAAAATTGACAAAGGTCACCGTCACAGAGATATACGTTACTTTTTCCAGTGCGGAAAAGTGCACACTATAATAGTAGTAAAGAATATGGTTAAATTGCCTCTCACCCGTCGCGTCATTTGAGCAAGTATTTACGCGTCTGAGTACGGATTGAAAGATCCAGATTCGAATCCAGACACAATGGAAATAATTTATATAGTTTAATTCATTATTTATTTAAATAATACAGAACGCCTGAATATGTAAAAATAGGTTCTTTATTTACTTTTTATGAGATTTGTTCAGAAAGAACCTATATGTTGTTAATTTCGCGACATGGTAAGTATGAATTATAATATAAAAGTATTACAACGATGCGGTAGTTCTTCTGCGACAAAAAACTGCGCTATAATATGTTTCAGTTAATGTAATAAAATTGCTACGGAATAAACAGTTTACTTTATTTGTGTCGTTTATAATTAAAAACTTATTTTAAAAATACAAAATAAAAAAGAGGCTGCCTCAGCCGAGAATCCAACCCGAGCTGCTCGCATGGCAGTCGGGCATTCTACCACTGAAGTAATTTACTAATCATAAGCCAATAACTTTATTATTAGATTGTGAAATCTTTTTTCCTCAATTTTTTTTTTGCGTATACACGAAACATTATTGTAAATATACAATTTAAAATTCTTGAAGCGGGATAATTGTATTCCCATGAAGACATAGATAAAAATCAAGATATATTGGCAGCCCTCATAGCCCGTTGGGCATGACTTTGGCTTCTCACACCGAGAGTCCAGGGTTCGATTCCCGGTGAGTTTACAATTAATCTGTTGAATTTAGCGTAGGTATTTTGTAATGTTTTCTCTTCTGCAATTATGCCTCTTAATCTGTGGAAGCGTAAGACAAATAAATAAAAAAATAATAATTAGCGAGTGCATTGAGAAAGTATTAGAGGCGGAGTACAATGACGCGCTTGTGCTATGGTCCAGGTTCTCAAAGCTAGACATTTTATGTGCCAGATAATTGCAGCTTTGCTCTGGAGAAGAACGAAAGAATATACAAGACGACATTTTTATTTTATTTAGTTTAGCACAGGCATTATATGAAAGTATGTTCTAAGAACACAGTTACTGGAAGAGGGATGATTAATTAATTAAGGAAAAATTATGGAAGTCTCATAGAGACGAAGCTAATTCATATATGAAAAAAGTGGGAAGTCTCTTATACGATGGTATAGGGCTTACAACCTGTGTAAGCTGGCTTAAGTGATCACTCTACGCAATGCAACTTTCACCAATTGAATCGTAAGAACAGGCAAACATTATCAAATTTTAAATGTTCAATATATACCTATGTTCGAATCAAGAATCTACTATCGACTATACATTACTATAGTGTCTGCTGGCGACATCTGATGATTTTTTCTCATTAACAAGATAGTATACGAATCTACAAATAGATACAAATATTTAAAATTAGACACGGATTAGGATTATCGCCCAAATACATTGATAACAGGATAATACTGAATAAGAATTTTCATTCATACAATACAAGAGGATGCAACAATATAAGGTTTCGGGAGAAAATATTCTGTTTTACCAAATATAATACAAGATACAGTGAACATAAAAGAGTTTAATCTGATGAGTGAAAAAAATGTTATTATGAAAATTTTTTAAAAGATGATGTAATAATACGATGTTATAAGATGATGTAATACAATACGTTTTTAATCTAAAATATGTATTAGCCCATATATAACATATGTATGGAACTAAATACACAGCGAAATAATTTTATTTTTTTATTTGAGGAGTTATATCGAGTAGTTATATTGGGAAATATTATCTTATTTGAGGAAATATATTTGAGGGAATAAATTTCTAGATCGACGTTCCAATAATTGAATGTATTTAACTACATAGTTTTTACAAAGTTTGCTTTTAATCGGGCCACGAGTCTGTCTGCTAAGTTTCAGCTCGATTAGATCACGGGAAAAGGGTTAAAAATCGATCCAGTTTTTTCGACAGACAAGCAAGCAAGCAAGCAGACGCTACGAGTTAAAAGAAAGAGAGTAAAAATATGTATCAAATTCAGTTAAATTAGAAAAAAGGAGTAAAATAGATATTGGAATAATATTGTACCTGCCAAACGTTTATTAAACTTAAAAAAATTCAAATGTACAAACAATATTAAAGCAAATCAAATAATAAAAATTAAGCTTGCAAATGAAAATTAATAATTATTATTGACTGATTGCTAGATTTAATTCAATTTAACAAAGTCCGCATAGCCAACATGATAGCCAACGTCCGTTAAACGGATAGAGCACGAGAAGAAGAAGAAGAAGATTGCTAAATGGCTAATTCTTTCGAGGTTTTATATAATTTTATTATAGTAATTTATTTTCAAACTTGCATATTTTTTTATTATTTTGAAATTATCAATGAGCGTATTTACCCTCCAAACTTGCATGATTACACTCACTTTTCGACCTTGCAGAAATAGGATTAAACACGATTTTAAATGTCGTATAGTTAAGGTCAATCTGCTGGGCACGGATGATAATTTCCAGAATTTTATAGACGATTAAACATTGTAGTGTTGTACTGTCACAAACTCATGTGTCAATAATTTTTAATACCCCTGGCATTTAATAGGTTCAGTTTCAAGGTAACCCCCAATATTTCCAACAAACATTTAGAAAAAATTGATGTCCTAAATATAAATAAAATTTATTAAAAAATCGCGACAAGTCACAAAATATTCTTTAGTAATAATTAATACATTGGGTTATTTTAATAATAGACTGAGATTAGCTGGAAATACTTTGTTCCATAAATTAAATACAAGCACAGCCAAACATCATTTCACCTCTCAAGGAGTATCATTTTGAAATGCTCTTCCCAATGAAATGAAAACGGTAAAAAAGTACAGAAAATTCAAAACTGAATTGAGAAATCTTAAAAAAAAAATCTTTTTTAAAAATAATCTATATAAACTTTTAAATTATTATTATTTATTTTTTTACTTAATCTAATGTTTCTAGATAAATTTTATTTTTCTCACATTATGTCCCTTTTCACTATACTTCTGATTACATTATAGAGGGTGTAATAGAGCTAGTCCACAAAACTTTACAGGTGGATTCCTGCCTTAATTATGAGTCGAAAATATTAAAGCAACAATGACCTAATATCAATAGTTAGGGAGTTATGCAATATCAAAGTGAAAAATAATAAAAACCATGAAAATAACTATTGGAATATTTTCCAATTGGAATTGGAAAGTTTTTATCGTTTTGTCTGACTAATAAAGAGAATGAATTTTTTATATTAAATATAAGTTACTCTAATGATAGTCCAATGTTTTGCAAAAAATAAGTCAGTATAAATTAATTAAAAGTAAAATAAATTAATAAAACTGCAAACTTTGATGTCGCTTATCTCCTTAACTATTGATTTATATTTACGCCTCAATAGGCCGTGAGGCACAATTACAGAAGCGAAATAATCATGATATTAGGTCATGGCAGAAATCCACGTGTTAAGTATTGTGAACTAGCTCTGTTATACCCTGTATATATGACAACGCCCCCCACGAGAATTAAATTCTCTTTCAAAGGTAGGTAAGCGTTAATATTCTCATTCTGTTATTCAAAGATATGAAATGTAATTAATTTACAATGTAATTACTAATTAATGTACATTGTAATTAAATAAATTTAAAAATATTAAATTTATTTATTTACATTGAATAAATTTAATATTTTAAATTGATTAAAAAAGAAATTGTGCTTAATATACAAATGTTGAATTGATATACATAAATAATACGATTTATTTCTTTTATCTGATTTTTTAAAAGTGTGTTTAAAAAAAGTCGAAATAGTACAATTTCACAAACGAAGTTTTATGAATGAAGATGTTTTATCACACTTGCAGTGTTAAATTTTGCGCGATAGGTCTTTCTTGATCGTTTACAATTCTTTGCATCGATCACAGCTATCTGACAGTCCATTTATCAGTTACATTTTTCACGCTTATTTATCATCCGGGCGATTTTTTTTCATTCTAACTACATGTGTCATTTGAAAACTGGGCGACCTGATGCAGAACGTGATGATAAAAATGTATTGCTGCAGTTGTTAAGAATGGATGCCGAATTTAACGGTGATTGACCGAGTACTTTCATATAAAAAGTCGTTAAAACATAATGTCATCTTAGTGAGGTTCAAAAAATTGATAGCATTGAATTAAAATTAATTAACTAATAATTATAATAATAAAGGTTACGAAACGAACACCAATGAAGTTTGACGTCAGCGACAAGCGTGAGACATCGTTAAATCTGAGTTTATTGTTTTTTAAATTATATAATACAATACTTTATTATTATATTTTTAGGAAAACTCATTCATATATATATATATATATATATATACACACAAAACTATTCATACGTTTTTATAGCTTATGGTATACTACCGATATGAGAACCCAACGCTGGGTGCTTTAGACAATAGGAGCCGTGGAATTAAAACTTTTACAAGGAACAATGGAAAAGACTAAGCCTGTATTTCTGATATCGAGTATCATACAATGTAATGTACAAATTCGTCATCCTTCTTAGATGTTACAGTCCCATTATAGCCGTCATTATATCCATAGCTGGATGAGGGGCTACCATGTCTCGCTCTTTTCCCTGTCCTTTGTTATTTCGGAAGAAAATGATGTTTTCATCAGTCCAACAGGTTGTAATGATAGTTAACCTTTTACCTTATTTTGACTCATGACTCTTTTCGGATACTACTGGGTAATTGCATTCGTTCAGAGATTGCCCATTCTACTTTATTTTGTCTACTTTATTTTAACTTCTTTTAACTAATTAATTAATGTAAATTATTGTCTGTATACCTATAAAGCTCACAGAGACGAAGCTATACGGGAAACATGTATAGAAGTCTTTAAAGGGTGGCCACAGGGCTTAAAATTAGTATTAGCTGGCTTAAGGGATCACTTTACACGCCTATTATCAACTTTTTGAATGTTATATATATGTTCTTTATCTGCCTTTTTTCAAACATTCGAAGACACAATGCTACAGCCATCCACGGTCGAAAATTTGTAAATGGATTGATTTTATTACGGTGAAAAGTGAACATTAGCCCTGTAGCCATCCTATAAAGACTTCCATACACGTTTCCCATATAAATAGCCTTTGTAATATATTAAATAAGAATTTATTTTAAATCATGATTATCCATCTGTGGACAAACTCCAGTAAACAGGATGTTCTTAGAATATACGTATAAAAATATGGTTACTTTTAACTAAGTATCTCAAAAACCCACTGACTCTTTTACTGACCGTGTATTCCAAAATACGATTTACTTATCCATTTTTATTTCTGTGCCGTAACACATTAACTCTCTAATTCACTGGACTTTAAACAAGCTGAAATATTTAGATATTATACAGTACACGGGTACTGACGCGCTGTAAAATACTCGACGCAATATTTGAAAGCGTGGTATTCGCCACTCAACACGGCAGTCCTGAAGGATTCCTGTCGAATTCAATTTTTGTCCCGGCGCACACATTCAGTCCCCCGAGAGCGAAATAAAAATGTTTTATTATTCCATTTGCGAAGAGTCGAATTTATTACCGTGGCTGCGCGGAAGGCAAATATGTATATATTTTCTTTCCCTCCAACAATACCGCGGATATATAAATAATATGATATAAATATTCCAAGAACAATACGAATATCTATTATTTATTTCTCTTCCAAAAAAAATGAGACGGGAAAGCCGAGAGGAAAATCTTCGCTGGAAAAGTCGTGTCGTAATTTAAGCATTTGGCGTAATATTCACGTTGGAAATTTAGCGAAAAGGTCAATAATATTTAATATTCTATCATTTTCGTAATACCAAACCATTTATATCGAAATATAAGTACAAGTTTACTGGGACGTGTATTTTATTTTATTCGGTATTCTTACAGCATCTTAAGTATTCAATTAAATTAATAGCATTATAGCCAGGTATAAGGATTCATTGAATAATATTAATTTATAATATTTACTAGCTATAACCAGCCAAAAATGACGTTTGTTATATATTTTGGCCGTTAGTTAAGGTTATGAGAACAGGGCTACCTAGAGTAGGGTAGCGTCTCGATAACGTTAGTGATATACATTATTAAATATAGAATTATGCTTTTATTGCTTTTTATATTCGTGATTATTATGTGATACCTCATCATTATTTGTGCCATCTGGTAGACTATTATTTTAAAGTCATACTATTTTGGAAAACGGAATGTTTTCATTTTACTTAATAACTAGCTGTAACCCATCAAAAAAGAAATAATAATAATAAAATTTATAAAAAGTAAAAGAAAAAAAAGGTTTTGGAAAATAAGTAACGGATGTTACATTAAGTTACGGATAGACAGTCAGACGGACAGACAGACAGACAACGTAATTATTATTATTGTGGGATGTGGAATGATATCAGCTATCATACTAATTTTGAAAGCGGAATAAGTTCACTTTTTGGATTCTAGTTACGGTTACGGATGGACATTCGAAATTTGTCTTATTGGGGATAAGGTACATTATAGTATTATTAGATACAATCGATGTGTGTGTCTGTGTGGGAGCGCTTTTATTAAGCGGAAATAATTTAATCACACGCCAAAATACTTCAGACGGATTTTACTGTGGAATTTTTAATAAACATGTCGACATTAGATTTTTAACGTAGAACGTGTTTATTCAGCACATCCTATAATGAAATTTTTGACCAAACTGTGCTAAATTTTGCATATTTTTATATCCTTACCTCTACCTTCAGTTTTATTTTAAAAAATTCCGGTAAAGAAGACGTTATCAGAGAACTCAAAAATGTGTAAAATTAGACGTGCTGATTTTTATGTTAGAATTCAATGCATTTTTGAAAATTTTTGATACATTTTATAATATATATACTTATTGAGCATCAAATTTTAATACTTATATTTAATTAAATTTAAAAAAATTTACTGTTTAAAATCAGGAGATAATTTGATTACCACTACCACTTTTTGATTTTAGAAAAATTTATAGAAATAATTTATAAGTGTAGCTGTTTTAATTGATAATCTGTTGTAATATAGTCTGTAGTGATGGTACTTATAAAGTGGTGCTAGTCTAGGATTGTCGGGGATAGGTATACAGTTCTTACAATGACTTCGCCAAGGCCTTTGATGCAGCCATGATGTCTTATTGAAAAGATTGTATGAGATTGGTTTCTCGGATGGTATAAATATTTTGTCAAAATATGCTAAAAATGCCAGTAAAAAGTGCATTTTCATAGATAATTTATATAAACACTTACCATTTCTGTTACAAAACACTAATTTTCATAATTTTTTCAACATTCTCTTCAGAAGATTTCAAACTATGATAATAAAAACACAGAAATTGAATACTACATATTTCTTGACAAGAAAATTACAGAAAATATATATTATATTACTCCCTTTCATTGTATTTAAAGTTTACCATCATGTAATTAAATAATTGATTGACTAAAAATGAAACACGTCTAGACAAATATCTATGTCGAAAATCTTTAAAAATATCTCTTTGATTTCTTCCCAAAAAACCGAACATCTGTGAACCAATTGTCATAAATTTTCGAAATTCGTAGTGAAGTACCTATTTTACCTACCGACGGAGTAATTCAAATTTTAAATATAGCGTGACGTTATCAGGCCGCCGTTGATAGTAATCAAACTTTTGTAATGATTCCATTTTGAAAAAACCATTAAAAAATTGAAAAATCCAAAATTATACTATAATTATTTTTTTTTTTTAACGAAAATTTGATAAATCTTTTTGATCATCGCCACGAGTCTGCTTGCAAAGTTTCAGCTAGATTGGATCACGGGAAGAAGGTTAAAAATCGATTCAAAGTTTTTTCGTCAAGAAAACAAGCAAGCGGACGCCACAAGTTAATAGAAAGGAAATAAATATAGAAGTATTTTGTAAAAAGCTCTAAGTTTAAATAATTTATGAATTTAACGTTGATTTTATGAAGGTTTTAATTTTTTAATTTCCTCTGAAAGGTTATTGATGCAGCGTATCTCGATATGTAAATGATTGTAGTAGTAAATGGCTTTATAAATAAAGCGGTTCTGTATTTGGGTTATTTTAAATTTAGACATTATGATTTAGTTTCCATTTCTCATAAGCTTGAAGTATTCCTGGTTTTCTGTAAGGTTTTTTCTTCGCATATTTTTATTATGGAAACTTGATTGAATATAGTTATATGCATATAATTCATATAATTGTCTCTTTTTGTACATTATACATTCTTCTTATATCGTATGAGGTGTTTGAATCCTAAATAACATCCATATCGGAACTTTCCCTCGTGTTTGACATTTTGAAATCAAATTTAGGATTACAGAAATAAATAATAATAACAGTGTTTATAGAAAAAGTGTGATTGAAAAAAGTTAGAACGCACTGATGCACGCCAAAAGTGAACTGTCGAAACGAGCGCTACGGCGACGCTGGCATTTTTCGCACACCTACCTATGAGCGTAGAAAAAAGTGTGATTGAAGTAAGTTAGAACGCAATTTAATGAATAAAAATATGAACGCGGGAACACGACCGTCATGACGCGCGCCAAAAGTGAGCTGTCGAAACGAGCGCTATCGCGACGCTGGCATTTTTCGCACACCCACCTACGAGCGCCATGGCGCTTGTCGGCACTATAAGGGTTAAAATTAATGGCTTGCTACGTCCAAAATAGAAACCGATAAACCGAAAAAAAAGTCTCCTATGGTCTATTCGCGTCAGAGTGATTTTTTGCCTTCTCTGGTGTCCCGCAAGGATCTAACCTGGGTCCATTGTTGTTTTCGATTTTTATTAATCATATAAAGAATGTAATTTTTAACTCGCGCTATCAGTTCTTTGCGGGCGTTAACTATGGACGATTTTCATCTTCTCCAAGCAGATATATCAAATGTATGTGAATGGGAAAGACGAAACAAACTTTTGTTTAGCGTTCGGTTACATTCTTCACTAGGGCCCAAAAAACTACAAAATGAAAAACCAAAATCTGAGAAGAACATCGAATGTTAAAAATCTGAGTGATAGATTTTTGAGCAACCTAACATTTCACGATAATATAGAGACGATCAGTGGTAATGCTTTAAACATTTTAGGATTTGTTCTACGTACTGCCAGGGTTTTCGAGAATACCCGTGTTCTGAGAAATCTTTACTTCTTGGTGCGAAGTAGACTCGAGAGTGGCTCGATGATTTGGGGGCCACATGGGAGCAAGTATTCTCTATGGTGAAAAAAGTAAAAAAAAAAACATTTCTAAGATATCTCTACATGAGAGGGTACGGGCATTATTCTTGGCTCTACCCAACCGAGTTTATCGAGGGTATGCTTGGCTACAATAGTTTAGAAACTAGAAGGAATGGGTATTTGATTACACATTTTATTGATTGTTGTGTGATCTGATCGATAATCCTAAAATTATACGGTGCCTGGTAATTAATTACCTTTGATATCGTCAGCAAAGATTGTTTCACATACCAATATACAGGACCAACCTGCCGATGTTGGAAGAGCTACCGCTATGCTGAACAATATCGCTTTGAGTACTGATATATTCTATGTGTCTGAAAGGGTTTTCCGAAGTAGGACTCTCCTGCACCTTTGACCAGATTTTATATTTTTTGATATATATATCTCTATATATATATATAATATATATATATACATAAATATAAATAAATAACTTGAAATTGAAAATTACTACATTACTGCGTACCATCCTTGGTAGATCATATAAAAATAATTCATTAATAGAGATATCTTTAAATAATGATTATCTACTTGGTGTTAATAAAATGCTCTATAATTGAAGAAAATAACGAGTAAATGAATTCTACAGGTGTTTTAAAACAACAGGTTTAAAAAAAAGCTCTTTAAAAAAAATGGCGAATTCTTATTGCAATGTTGGGAACTACAATCTACAATCTTGAAATCGTTGAAAACATACATTTAATCTCCCATCATTGTCATCCTTAATCGCAGCTGTACAGAGATTAAAATTTTTCACCAAGAACAGTATTGTTACGGCAAAAGGTAGGGAAGTGTGGCCAGAATGTTTCTTTCACGAAACACATTTTGAAGAATTTATTACCCATCGTAAGGGTAATATTTTAAGCAGAATCTCATTTTTAATGCTTGTTTATCAATGTTAGGAGTTGCCATGAACAAAATTATATTTGGGTACATGGTACGTACTGTTCTGGGGTAAACACTTCCTACCTTGTTACACTGTCCATCTTCATTTTAATTGTTCATAAAACGTACTTTTATACTAAAAGTAATTGGGGTGATTGGTTGTCACTGTGAAAAGCCAATAGAACAGACAATGCGCGTACTCGTCAGCACATGACGCTAAGAACATTTGAACGCATCCAGCGTGCACGAGGTCGCGCTCCATGTTAATTTAGTGTAAATCTGAATGTTGCCTTTCCTTCCTGCGTCTTACCTATGTATCTTGCTGTTTACAATTTTAAACAGAACATCGAAGGCAACCCGAATACCAGAGGCGACGTGTATCTTCTGATATATCACTACGTACATACAACCCTTAATACTGGTGAATCCTTTATGCATTTGTTCATGTTCACAATCAATCACTGCTGGTAAAACAAAGCTTAGAGGATAGTTAAATATGTTAGTATTGGAGTGTACTTACCTCCCTGCAGAGAGCGGTTGATGATCTGGTTAGGTTCAATGATCCATGAGGACACCTGCACAGTCTCCTGCACGTACGATGGTATTTTACATTTTAGGATGGCCGTGCAACCCAGCTGAGCTCTCGTACCTTCTGCCCTGATGTTGAACGATTGCTGCACCACTAAAACAAATACAAATACGATATTATAATTACTTCTTGCACATCCCCATTACCCTGGCAACAGTGTATCGTTCATTGCCTTTAGCGAAGAAATTGGTGTCGCTAAGTTCCTGGTTCCGGTCTTGACTAAGTACTTTTTCGATAATATTTTCTGTTTTTATACACCTTCCTGAATGATTTTTCATCTTATTTATTTGAATACATAAGAGATATTTAATACGTCAGTTCTATGCCGATTTCCATAAAAGTAATCTATGGCAAAAGGGCCATATGAGGCAACTTTTCAAAAATTTAACTGCATTTTCTTCTGACACAACCGGTAGATAAATATGCCACCCTTCGTTATAAAGTTCTCATCTGATTAATTTCGATGTAATAAAAGCACTTAGTAAGTTTTATCATTTTTTTTTGTTTTTTTTAAATGGTTATTTTTTTAAATGAAATATGCTTGATTATTGAAAATATTTAGATTCTGAAAGGTTTACTTGTTTATTTAAACATTATAAATTAAAATAGCTATTAAAATTGATTCACAGCACAGAAGTTGTTAGTTTTGCTACATTTATATATTATTTAACTTTTTGCGAATAATTTATAATAACGAATCTGCAGATAGAAATTTTTGTAAGTATACCATCTGAATTTTTTTTTGTTCACATCTTAAAAAGTTAAGGATTTGATCTCTTTGTTCATAGATTTGCCCTTAAAGATTCGTAGGTTATCTTCATACAGTAAACAACGAATTGTAGATCGCTCCGTATTGTACTTTTTACGACTTTTAAAACTCACTCTAAAAACAATAAAGTTCCAAAACAAATATTGCGTTACACTGGCTCACAAATAAAAGCTCAGATGAAAATTCGCAATATTAACACGAACAATTTAGTGGAACAAAACGACGGAGAGATTAAAAAACAATCTTCTTATTTACTTATACAAGTATGTATGTAGGTACAACAAATTTTATGTATTTTTTTGCAAAAAGAGCATTCGCAAATAAACACTCCGGCACTCCGCAATTTTGTGAATTCAATCAAACAATCTCTGTCCCTGCCGTTAGCGTTTTTGTGAGTTTTCCAATTTAATCGTATTTTTACACATTACAAAAACAATGCGATGTTATTAAAGTCGAAATTTAACGAAATGTTCTAGCAATGTTTGCTCGCTTGGTGATCTTGCTGGCGATCTAAATTTAATTAAAAATATATATATTTAAGGATTTTACGAGTGGAATGTCATTGTTTTGAGCTAGCCTTAAATACTAAAGATGTAGGCAAAATATTGGAGAGTGGGAACGGACCTGACTATATTTTTGGATGGCGTACATTACAATGCACATTTATACTTGTGTGAGTGTGCAGTTGTGAGGGAGAGGGAACTCTATTTGCGCAGGTCCTAAATGAGGGCTAAGGTGTCCGGGGAGGGGGTAACTATAATTTTGTCAGGGTCCTAGAGTGAAGCATTATAAAATTTGGAACGGATGGCATTCAATGAAATATAAAACACATTTATATCGCAGCGAGAGCGTAGAATAACCAAAAGCCTTTAACCTTTCCATTACAATTTGTCAATGGGTAACGTCTTGTATAAATAACACGTTATTCAAACATATATATAATATATATATCTATATATATATATATAATAATAATGGAGAGAAATGTTAAAATGTTAACATGTTAACGATGGCGAAAACATATATCACATAAATATTTTCCCCATCGCAAGTAAGAAAGCTCCATATTGGAGTGTTGTGTAGAAAAAATCGAGGTCGAAAATAATTTAAAATACTTTATTGATAAAACAACACATTTCGTACCATTCGGCCGTGTGTCGATTGTGGTCAAGGTCAAAGAGTTGGTGGCCGTATCTAACGGCTGTCAACAGCGTTGTGTCGTTATGGAAAAATTGACCCCGTTCTAAACATTTTCCCAAAAATAAAATAAAAACATTCGTCAGGAGATTAGCGGATTTACTAAAGAAAATATAAGCCGTTTTAAGGTGAAAATACTGCAATGAAGTTAAGTAAGGCCAAAAAAACAATTTTATCCTGTACCGACGTAATCCTTTTGTTATTTTTTATTTTTATACTATTATTCAGCAGGTATTCTAATAAAATTTATAAAGAAAAAATTCGTATATTTTTCATATATTTTCTCGTTTCTCAATGGTAATTGATTTTCTTAATTATTTTAAGATAGCAGGCACCTCTGAAACCTTTCTCCACCTCTCTTATGCCATGGAAGTGTTTTGCCGTCTTGGCTACTCCTTACAGGCTGAGTTAACAAAATGTCGTATATGTAAATAATGCAGATTTTTGGTGTTGCTATATAACTCTTTAATTTACACATGCTTTATTATTTAAACCTTATTAACGTCAAATTTAAACAGTGTCATTTAATTTATTAGAAAAATAGGTTGCATTTTTGAACTAGTCGTAAATACGACAAGTAGCTTGTTGGCCTTGTGGTTAGGACTCTCGTAATCCAAAGGTCACGGGTTCGAATCTTCCTCCAGACCAGCAAGTTAGTCCTATTTTCATAGCAAAAGCATTTAGATTCATTTTAAAATAGTACGAATATTGATGTGACACGTATTCCGTGTTTGCATCTCTATTTAAAAAAAAAGTTGAATATAAGTAAGTATTAAAGCTTTCAAATTACGCTAAACCAGATCGCTAGACGAGTCTTAACCACTAAACCGTGAAGCAGGTTGTGTTTATACGTATTTAATTCATTTGCCTAATAATAAATTTTAATTTTAATTGGAACATATGGTAGTTTTATTTTTTTTGAATGTCATGCTTTTATTTTTAATCTGAAAATTATACATATAAAAATTACAATTTTACTTTAGTATATGTTGTACTATTAATTGTATTTATAATTTGTATCTAGATTATCAAAAATATTTTTCGAAATTTCACACCGAATATTTTATTGAGAACTTCAGACAAACGAGAGATTATATACTAACACAACCTTTTATTTTCAAATCTTAAAAAAAAATTACCAAAAAGGGTCTTACTTGTACGCTCATATACAGGTTCAGCAAATAAATTATTAAATTATAACAAAATTTAACTAATATTAATAATGAGTAGCTTGTTGGTGTTGTGGTCATGACGCTTACCTAGTGATCGGGTGCTCGGTGGTTCGAGCCCCATTCCAGGACACCAGCAAGTTAGTCCTATTTTCATAGCACAAACGTTTAGCTTATTGACGCGACACTCATTCCATGTTCGCATCTCTATTTAAAAAAAGAAGTACCTACACAATATTTAAAAGAAAAAAGCGAACCGACTGCTTCATGTAATGCTCACTCATATACGGGTCCTAAAAACTCACTGTTCCGAAAATGAAGTATAGTTAATCCGTAAAATTTCTTCGAATTTTTTCGTAGTTTTTCGAAACGACAAACGATTACACAGATTTGTCGGACTTGAATGCATAAGTTCAGTTTTGTGAAAGTAGATAACCATATTTTATTTGTCGTCGGGTCATAAAAAGATTATCTTTTTCTTAATTTTCATTGCCTCTTGTTCACGGAGAGTAAAACCTTTTTCGTATTTATTTTGCTGTTCTCGCCGCTCCCATAAAACTTTCGTCATATTTTCCCGCATTTTTTCTTTTTATCGTAATTTGTTTATCAGTACATTTTTACTTTTGTTATTAAATTCTAATTGTCATAAATTTGCTTTTGATTTATAAATTCGAATTTTGTGTAAATTACGAAAAATTATCGTATAATATGGTCGTATGCTACGATACACTCTAAATAATTGTTGATTAATAGTTCAGCAAATGAAAAATTATACAAGTACTATGTTTGAAAACCATTGTATTAATTATATTGTTTCCTACTTTCGGTGTTTGATTCTTTGTCAACATATTTTTGGTCCTTTATACATATATGTGTAATAATTGAGAGATATTTTTATTTTTATAAGGATGGTAACAAAATAATTGTTGACTCAAATTCAAATATCCTTCTAGTTCGTGCCTTCTGGGATATTATGCCGTGTTTTTATGACGTTTCTGGCCAACGTTTCGGATTCTATTGTAGGTATAGTCTATCAGCCCTGATGATGAACCCCGTTTTAAGTACTAAGTTTTAGATGACGAGTTACGTTTTAGGTAACAAGTTACGTTTTAGGTACTAAATCTCAAATAAGTTCGCTGTGTTCCTAGCGAGATAGGAATATATATTTTTTTAATATTCTATCGTGGTATCATGACTTTCGGTTGAAATTGAATTCCCTGTAACAGGTTTTCACTTGTTTATAAAATTTTATAACTTCTTACTGGTTGAGATATTCAAATTGCATTTCAAAATTTTATCAACTGCAGAAATCCGGAGTACTAAGCCATCAGAATAAATGAACTTGCATTTATTTAGTTAGCAAAAATGATTCGATTATAATATTTTGAATTGTGTGTTAATAAAGTTAGTTATTAGTCGAGAAAAGTGTATTTGAATGGGTTCTTAGGTTTTCACGGCCGCTTAGTATTTTCTGGTTCGTGTCTTCTAACAAAATAATTGTTGACTGAAATTCAAATTCACTTCTGGTTCGTGCCTTCTGGGGTATTATGTCGTATTTTTGCGATCTTTTTGGCCAACGTTTCGGATCCCGCTGCAGAGTTCATCAGCTCTGATGATAACTCCATGATAAAATATTGAAAATAAATATTTATATATAGGTAGGAACACAGCTAAATTATTTGTGATTTAGTACCTAAAACGTAACTTGTTACCTAAAACGTAACTCGTCATCTAAAACTTAGTACTTAAAACGGGGTTCATCATCAGGGCTGATAGACTATACCTACAGTGGGATCCGAAACGTTGGCCAGAAACGTAAAAACACGACATAATACCCCAGAAGGCACGAACCAGAAGTGAATTTGAATTTCAGTCAACAATTATTTTGTTACCATCCTAATAAAAATAAAAATAGCTCTCAATTATTATTCGTGACTTAGAACTAAAAACATACATTTTACCATTTATAATAAATTAATAATAATATATACCTATGCAATTATAATAAAATCTACACACGGTAATATATGAAACAGTGCTAAGCTTTTCAACCGTATGTATTTTTGAAAAAAAGTGTTAAATTGTAAATTTGACGTTTACGGGTACTGATAAAAATAGTATCTTCCAATGCAACGAAAAAGTTTTTATTTGGTCACATTTTTTCCTAGTGAATTTTTCTTTGGAAATGGTTATGGCGAGATACCATACAATGCAAGAGCTTACGCTGAGAATTTGGGCGTCCTCAAGGTCGATCTTCGTTTCGTAAACACACTTGCTAAGTAATGGCTTAAATGTAGTCGTTTGTTGTACACGTGTGTAAAACAGATTTCTTTTTAATTGAATTTTCGTTTAGCACGCAGACTGAGCATTAAGCTGTCCCTGACGAAGGTAATTATTTGCACGATTCTAGGTTGCACAACTGATGCAATCCGAGCGAGCAGGTATTTAATTTAATTTTGGATTAATTAATTAATGAATTCACGCTATTCCGCATTTTTCGTACTTTTTAAATGTTTATCATTACTTAGCGGAAACAAATTTTGCATATCGATGTGCTGTCGCATGTTTTGTACTGCGAGTGACAGCTCAGATGAAAGGTTTCAGTTATTTCCTCATCTTGTTTTATTTGTAACCGTACATGTAATACACACCAACTAATTAATAACGTGTTCCCTTGCCGTCTTTACAATTGACTCCCAAAGTTCTGGCAGCTTTTAAATTCCACGCTCAAAAATTCGGGATGGATTTGTTGGTGAAGAAGTCATCAAAACGATTTTAAGAGAAATTTCTCGGAGATTGCTGAATAGGGAATAAATGCTGGAAAAGGTGAAAATTTGACATAACTAGATCAGGAGAATATAAAAGTGGAATATCCTCAAAACGAGAAAACGAAAAAAAACACTACCATTTTTTATGAAACCTAATAGATATAGGTACATATGTGTAAATTCGAGAGCATTCCAATTAATCACGTGAATATATCAAACTACAATATCTTTAAAATTAGAAAAAATAGCGGATATATTGAGTACATTCAAATTTTTTATAAATGTGTGGAAAAATACTATTTTTTAAAACCATATCGATCATGAATAGTTACCCCAAAATATAGTTTAAATATACAAAACATAATTAAAATTAAGAAAATTACAATATTTAAGGCTATCTTGAAAATATTAAACAAATTAAAATTTTGAGAATAATTGATAGACGAATGCGTTAATAATACTGTCTTTTCATATAAAGTCGAAGGGATAAAACAGAAAATAAAAGAGGGTTCTTTCATGGCACGAATGTTGTTCTTTCTAGGTTATGCCCATTGATTTAATATATATTTTCTTCTTTTTCAAAAACAGAAAAATTATTTTGTGGTCACATTATTAAAATAATGAATAATATCAACATGTGCCATGGGCTCTGAAATATGTTGATATTATTCAATTCAAAAGTGGTGAAAACTTAGTTTATTTTTATTAACTATACATATTTTTATTGAATGGAACATTTAAATCGAGTATATCCCCTCAGATTAATTAATATAATTTTGTATTTATTCTCGTTTTTGATTTTCATTTAAAAAATTAAATATTTGTACACTTTATTGACTATCGGATTTCGTTACTCATCATTAAACATTAGGCAATTTTTAATTTAAATTTCAAGCCATAAGAACAATGCCCTTGTTGAAGGTTTACGAGAATGAGATTATATAATTTATCTGATATTATTTTCTACGGTAGTTTATACTATTTGTACGAATTGATATCTGTACTTGGCAATTCGGGACAGCTCCTCAACTTCGAGACCGCGCACTTCACAATGAGGAGAGTTCCTTTGTCCCCGACCATCTTTTGCATTATGTTTACCTTGAATTGATTTGATTATTTGTAGAGGACGGTATTTTTTTCCACAAATTATATACCAAAAATATTACATTTTAAAGTGCTCGCCGATTATTTTTAGTATTTCTCGTTTTTCGTGAAAGTTTTTTTTAACTGAGTCATTGTTAATAAAAATCTGTTCGTGATGTATATAAATTGAGTAGCCTTGTTTACTCACTTGAACCTACCTTGAAAGTCTCTAACATATATCTGGTCGTGGCACTTCAATAATATGTTGTGTATCTATACACGTTAATTTATGAGTGAGCGATATCTATGCAAGAAAGATACACGTTATATGACCACTTCACGCTAGACACAAATGCAATAATAATGTGTATTTTTATTATACACACTTGACGCTCACTATCAGTTAAGCCTCAGATACACATGCTTATTTAGTGGCACGTGAGCATCCGCAGTATCGACCTTCTCCATGCCTTGCTTATTAGTGGCATGTGTGTACGCACATTGCTAGTAACGAGCATGCCACTAGCCATACAACCGTCGGTTGATTTATGAGCATGCCACTAAGTGGCATGTGTATCTGTACCATTATATACCTACACCAAGCGCACGCGTAGACACACTTGTGTTGTTTTAAGTATAGTACTTTTATAGTAATTATTATTATTACTTTTACCCAAAATTTATTTTCTTCACCAAGAAGTTCCACCTAACGAAAGGCATTGAAAAAGTCATCATTATTATCAAAATGTGATAAGTAATATTTTATTCCCTATCTATAAAACAAATCTATGTTCTATTGTATTATAGTAATAAAAAAAACATATACTAGCAACAGATTCTTCGATGGCCGACAACTTGAGGTTTCTCTATTTTTGAGTGGTGGAGTAACAATCTCAATATAAAATTTTTGTTGTTTTCAGAATTCAGCCGATTATTTGTGGGAAGTATATAATTGTATGTGTGGGGTATAAAAGCAAAGGCAGCAATATCAAAAAAAAATAAAACACGTTTTGAATGCAGTCTGAAGATTATTAATTTAAAATTCTGAATTCTAGATTTTATGTATCTGTCCCTTCCAATAACATGTTTTCTATAAATTTATGGACTCTGTTTCCTATGAAATCTCGAATTCATTACATTATAAATTAGTAGTTCTCGATGACTGCATTAATTTTTTTATGGATATTGCTGCCTTTGCTTTTATATCCCACATGTGTAATATTTATTTATATTTTATATGTGATATATATTTGAATATTTGAACATAGATATTTGAAGCCAGACTTGTACAATACTTTAGTATAATTTACAGTATAATTTGGCTCAATTTACAAGAAGTTTACCGTATTCAGAACTGGTCGTGTGAGGTTGAATTCATTTTAAACATTGTTAGAACTACATGTATTCGTTGAAACGCTACGTTTGCGAGGAACATTTGCGTAGGGCGACACGTACGCAGATTAAGCGAACAATCGGTACATGGCTCGGCCGCAGCATCCAGATATAAATCACGCCAATTAAGTCCGCCCCGCTTGTCCCGAGCCATTTATAGCTACCTATATGAAGTTCGTTTCCACCAGGGTTGTGCTTACTAACTTTACCCATGAAACTATTATACTAAACGCAATATTCTCTTTGATGACGTATTGTATGTTTGAAGGATCAAAGAAACGCAATCCCTGCAAAAAAAAATCTAGTTCGTTCCGCCCCGCCTCGTACACAGAATACTGTATTTTGTGTTGGTTTTTAGAATTTAAATTTAATAACTTCTACAATAACTGAAAAAGGAATTTATTATCGTACATCCAACTCGGTAACATTATTACAACATGCAACTCGAATTGGATGAATTTTCGGGTAGGCGATATAAACAATTATATTAACCTTTAATTAAGAGTGCGGTGCAAATTTGTGGTAAATATACAACAAAAGCAGATGACAGAAACAGAATTAATTATATCACAATGTCGACTGCTGGGGCAAGTACTAGTATCCCCATAGTACCTGCTCCAATGTGGTGAGACTAGCCGACAGCGTTGCCATATTTTGCGACAGTCTGTGTTTTACTACACCGTATTCCAAGTATTATAGATTTTCTGTTACTAACAGTCTTTCATTTATGAAATGAAAAACTAATAAACCACACAAAAACGTATAATTCAAAAATATATATTTCGTAATCGGTTAACGTTCCATTGTGTAAAGTGATCACTTGTGCCAGCACTTGTAGGCGCCCAAAAACTATCATTTCTACTATATAAATAGTCTCATCTCTGTGAGACATCTAAAATATACCTTGAATAAATATTTTGTAGATCAATATTTGTGTGTTTTAAGTTAATATGCGACACGGGTAGACGATATCCAGAAGTATGGAAATTATGTATGTAACATTCTAATAACAACAAAAAATCCAGTTTCATTCTTTAAACTAGTGTGTTCACTGAATAATCAATGTATATCTGTAAGCGTAGTATAGAACATTTTATAACTTTATTTAACATACCCACCAAGTCACCCAATTACGAAATTCACAACTACAGAATCGAAAAAATCTGAAAAAAATTTCCTTAAATCACTGACACACCAACAAGGCCTAAATGATTTGCTCGATACATACGACAAAAGACTCGAAAATTTCCATATAATCTCATTAGAAAAAAGACAAAAAATCACAGACCTTATGTCACTCCACAAAATAGTAAACAACAAACTGGACTCGCCCTCAATACTCTCGCAAATAGATATTAATATATCTGCCCGGACTCTGAGATCCCAAACACTATTCCACACAAAGGTTTACAACACCAACATAGGTTATTTCTCTCCTCTACCTAGAATGCTAAACCAGTACAACGAGGTCACGTCATGTAACCCCAATATCGACATATTTCACATTTTAAGAGAGAAAATACAGCACTCCTGACCGAAAATAATTTGAGCGTGTAAAACGGACTCTTCGGAAATCAACCTAAACAAAAAAATTTATTGCCACAAAGACGCGGGTATACATTTTTTGACTTGGTTGACCTGGGAGCCTACGTGCCTATTAAGTCTTGCAGAGATTGTGAACTTCGGTCATCTTGTAGTCGCATGTTGTAGTATACTTATTGTATTAATGTTTTACTGTACGTGTAATAGATGTAACTGTACTAATCACCTTGTCCAAATGATTACTGATCTGTCGATAGTCTTTAAATTAAAAATAAAAAAATTAATTAAAATAATAAGTAGCCACTTGAGTGCAATGGAAAACTACACTGTATTATTTCGTTGCCGAAAAAATCAGCATTTGTTATATAGGTATATTAAAACGATCAATTTTTCATACATTTTTTTTACCTGTTTTTTAAGATAAGTAAGTTAAATTAAGTTAATAAGAAAGAAATAAGATTGTTGCACTAATTGATTTCTTATTACACTAGGTATTGAAATACTTGTGCTATAAAAAGTTGTCTTCTTGACAAAAACATTTTTCAACGTAGGTATTTGTTCTTTTTTAACATTGCAATTTGATGATTTTTTTCTTGAGAAGTGGCAAGTTATAAATATGGTTTTAATAATAGTTGCCGTTTATCTAATCCTATTATCCATACTGTCAGTAATTTCCTGGAATGATACAAGATTTTATTTGAAATCTCTTTGGTATTTTGTTGTAAATACATATATTTGGTGTCCTAGTGGAAAAGTTGTTTTAAATTTCGTCTTTCTGTTTTCTTGCTCTCAAGTGTGTTTTGAATGTAAAATATGTGAGCCAATTTTATTGTGTTGTGTTGATGCATTTATATTACTTTGCAAATAGTTTTTTTTATAATTAATATCTAAATCTCTCTGAGAGTGGTTCAGTTTCGCGTTGGTAGTGTTTTTTAAAATGATTCTTAATATAGATTTTTATATTTTTGTCCTGTTATTCCATCCTATTGTTCCATGTTGTATCTGACTTTGATACGTGACAAAGTAAAGGTTTTGCATGTATTTCAGTTTTATATCGGATTTGTAAGATAATTTATGAGAATATCAAAATAACGTAAATGGACAAAATTCTAAAACCATTAACAATCGAATATATGGAATACAGTGTAGTGATTTATTGCTTGAAATATCTTCCTATATTGCCACACGATTTGAGACTGTGAATATTTCCCTTTGTCACATTGCTGTAATTCAAATATTTGATTTAGCACAATAACACAGAAGATCACGAACACATAAAAAAGGATATTGAGTTTTTCAATTTGATTTTATATTTGTGAATTCCTGTAAATCATTATTACAATAAAATTTATAAGTCTTAAAAAGTAATGGCTTGGAAAAACGATAATAAATTTTATTGTATACACATTTATCAATAAATGTAAAATCTCTTATTCGGTATTTATGAGTCAAATCTATGTAAAGAAAACTAAACTTTTGGATGATACCAACCTAAAAAACGATCAATTGATGCAAATGATTTTACTGGTATTTCCAAAACTCATTTTCAACTAACTACCGCATTAATTTTTTATTAGGTTTTATCGTTGTAGAGGTTATATTCTGTATTGTACCACGTCTCTTTCCTTGTTTAAATTAATATTTGCAATATGAAAAAATACCCTTTAGGTACGGAAAATGTCAGCCATAGCTGCGCAGATTACTTTTTTAATGGAATGTTTACCATATAATATAATTATTGTTGGTGCCTAAATGACACCGCCTTTTTGTGCATTGATTTCAAAATGTTATATTTCGAAAACGTATCGAAAATGATTTCATTACAAAAAACACAACGTGCACCAATTATATTGCTGATGGATTTGGTATAAACTTTGTTGACATTATTCACGATGATCATTTAATTGGGCGAAAAATATAAACCTTGTTACTATTACACGAGTTCAATTATAATTTTATATTTTACTTCTCGACGAGAGATTAAATTTTAAATGATGGTTTATATTTTTCACCCGATTTAATGATTAACTATTGCGTATGTATTCTGCAATGACCTATGGATATTTAATTATGCATATATTTGTGATGTCCTAATAAAAATGTTTCGTAACTAAGCGCGTCTTTTAAACTTCTATTATCGCTTTGTCGTTTTGCGGTGTCGTTACACGATTTAAATATTGCAATAATAAAAATGCAAACACTAACAAAGAGCGTCTGCAAAAGACCTGGCATAATTTGATAAACCAATTAGTGAAGGACGCCCCCGTAAAAAGTGGTGAATCTAGAAATAAATAATTAATTATTCAAAGTACAGTCACTTAAAACGAATTAAACTTAACGTTATTCTTTAATCTACACTATTCCGTAATATATCACTCTGTGTATAAAATCTTTATTATCGCTGGGTAACACTTATTTATCACTCGTAGAATATTCAATTCTCACACATAGAAACTGCTTTACTGGTTTACTTCGACATTTAGGAACTCCGTTCGATCTCACGACTGGCCACCCTGGCCGTCGCCTTCCGGCCGACTTCGTGCCGAACGAACTGTCAAAATACAACAAATATACTATGGCCGCGACACAGCCTCGCTTTTATAGCAAACATGTTAACTTTCCGAACTTTCCAGACGTTTGTAATTTGTTTCCGTCACTTCCTGACTATTCTAGACGTTCCTCGAATATTTAAATATTAATTCCAAAGTGTGGTAGTATGTTCCAGAATAAAGTGGAAGGTCCTAGATGTTTCGATGCTATTTTCGCCATTGACATATTACGAGGGATTCTGTATCTCTTTTATCATTTCGTTACAGTATGAGTGCGGACGAGACAAGAGTGATCTGCCTCAGAATGCCACACACTTTTGTCATATCTACCTAACCCTGCGGGGAAAAGGCGTGATGCTACCATCGCCTATTCGTGAACAGTCAAAATATACTATTATATATACACTAGGGCTTAGCAAAGCCGCGAACCATTTCATTTTCCGTTATTTTTCACGGGCAGTTCTACATAAAACGTGTTTTCGTTAACTAATAAAAATTCATTACATCCGCTCGCTATGTCACTTCATTTGACATTTACGTGCAAGGGCTGTTTAGGAAATGCATTACTCCATCGGTTTGATTAACATATCATCAAAGCGAGCCGTGATCCCAGTACAGGGTACCACCCCGGCTCACCAATATCCCCACGCCCTGGCATATTGTGTATGTGTGTGTATGTAGATAGATGGAGATTAACGCGAATGCGACATGTGGGTCAGAGTGGCATTTTACCCTAAGATAAAAATCAATATGGCGGTACTTTTGAACAACGTTCTGAATTTTGAATAGAAAAAAGGCCGGACTCGGCATGTGTCCATAAAACTTTGTTTTGAAACACGTTTTAATTTATACGGCCCTAACTGCGCGTGAAAATCGATTGTAGTAAATATTTACGAAGGACAGCTGCCCCGCATTTTACTGCAAGTTTTTAAATTAGTGATGGGATATTTAAATAATGTGATTTATAATTATATTATCATGCATTTATTTAAACGGCACTTTGTGATATTATATAATACTGGCTATGATATTATATTATACGGCACTTTGTGATATTATATTATATACACATTGTGATATAATTTTGAACCTTTGCTATTAACCTACTGATTGATAGATGATGAAAATTTTTCTTAGATATGGTAAATATTGCTAAGATTTGATTTCTTCAATTTTTAATGCACTTTGTGCAACATTTTATAAATGTTTTTTTTTAAACTAGAAATGCGAACACAAAATATGTGTCAAAATACATATGTTATATATCAATACTTTTCCAAATAAAGCTAATGTTGATGACGCCGGAAAGAGAGGGCGACCGCGGAAGACGTGACATGACCAGATCAACCAGATACTGGAAGATGGTCCCGTTAGAAGCCTCAACAACCGACGAGCTTGCATACGTAGATGTATGAATGTGGATGAGGCGAGTGTTGTATGTCAGAGAAGAGTGTGGCGATCTATCCTCTCTGCCTACCCCCACGAGAAACGGCGTGATAGTAAGTAAGTAAGTAAGCACTTGTTAAAAAATGTTCTCAGTTTTTCACGACCGTTCAGAATTTTCTGTGTGTAGTTTTCTGGGATATTCTGCCGTGCATATATCTGACCTCTCTGACATTTTGGATTCCATTGCAGAGTCCATCATCAGAGTTGATGTGGTGAGTATGTGTTGATGTTAAGGTTAAGTATTGGCTTGCAAAACCGTACTGAAGTTAGGTTGATGATCACTTAATAATGGCATCACTTAATCACACAGACCACCTAACGATGAACCCTGCAATGGGATTCGAAACGTCGACCAGAGTGATCATATACACACGGCAGAATATACCAACAAGCTACTCGTGTTAACTACAATAAATTTTTATTGTAAAAATTTAACATGCTGGTGATGTTGCCTTCTTTAGGACAAGAAAAATAATTAATTAAAATTAAACTAAAATTAATTTTCAAGTATATAGAGATTGGTTATGGTGGGAGGCGTAATTATAAATTAAGAAGGTAGTTATAAATTAAAACAAAATAATAACATTGGAAACAGGTTTAAGAAAGGGCTGTTAATAAAATTCATTTACTTATATATGTTTTTATATTACATTAGTGTTCGGAACCAAAAACAATGAGAAATAGTGCAGAAACAATATATTTATTTTTGCGTGTGAGATAACTCATCATTCTTGTAAAATTTGTAACTTCTGGCGCTGATATTCCGAAAATGTATTTTTTTGGCCTGATGTATTGGTGCACTCATGGTGCTATATGATTGGTACACTGCAATATGGATGGGGTGTGCCTTCTCGTGGCTGCGGTCGTGTCGGGGCCCGGTCGGTGGCGGTACGGGGATAGGGTGGTGTTGAGATGGGGCTTATTGTTTTAACAATTTAATGCACGAAATACGAAAAATGTCGCTTTAAGGGGTAGGGAGGAAAGGATGGAAGAAAAAGTGAACGAATCGACGTAAAGGAACCTTAAACCTACCAACGAGAAGTCGTAAGCCCTGTGGTCTCTTCTCTGCTCCGCGGAGCGGTCCCAGATTTGGGGACTTCCCTTTGGGGGGGTCCCCTTCCGATCAGACTTGGAGGCTAACTATCACAAATTCTATTTAAGTGTTTATCAATAATTTTCCTGATTAAAAATATGTGTAGGTTATCCCATTAAAGTTCTAGCAAGTGAAAATCCTTATTATAGGTTTAAAAATTTTACTTTACAACACTACGCGATTTTCGTGGAATATTTTGAGTATAAAATTTTCACACGAAGCAAACACATTGTGGTGAGACATAATATCTTTAAATAAAATATAATTTTGTTTAACTCCACCTAATGAGTTACTAACAACTAGTTTCAACTCAGAGCTGAACCATCATCAGGTTTGAATATTACAATAAGTAAAGATTAAGATATATACAACTTCCAAAAATTTGATAAATGTGGTAGTCCATATTGGATGGAATTGTGAACGTTACATTGTGTAATGTGATACTTAAGCCTATCGCACGATAGTTCGTAATCCCTATAAACACCCAAAAAGACTTATTTGCCAAATTTCCCACATAAAAAATAACCTTGTCTCTATGAGACATCTATAATATATTGATTAATGATGTCCCTTGGGGATGGAATCAAGTATTGTTTTCTTGAAAATTTTTAAGATACTTAAAATATGCTGAGAGATTTTTTTACATAACATAACTTCAAATTATAATGTATTTTAACTGTAAATTTATTTTGTTCCTTTCTTTTAAATCGTTATCTTATAAAAATGCCATATGTTTCATTGCACACAATCGTTGATTTTGGAGATTTGGACTGAGTGCGGTTTTCATTCAATCTCTTGTAATGAACAAAATAAATGAGTTCCCCGCAGGGACAGCCACATTGCGTAGTTCTCCACACTTCTGTGTTCTCCTTCCTCGTCCACTTTCATAGTTTCTACGAATAGGGCCGTCCTCCAATATTAGGTGTATCTAATCATGCCAGGTTTCTGCTGCCTTCAATTTGTGTAGTGTGTGCAACACTCGCCTCAAATATTTTCTTTACTATCCTCTTCTCGCTCATGCGTTCCACACTATCAAACTATTGATAGTGTGGAACGAGTGAAGTTTTCTTAACGTAGTGAAGCTTTCTTAATGCTCACTCTATTGTACAAAGATATTGTATAAATAAATAATAATACCGCGAGTATACGGGGGCACCCGTGACGTTTCGGCTATCCATAGAAATCGTGCGGCGGCGACTCAGGTGTTGTTAGCGCTTGTGTACACTAGCAACAGTAAATCAAGAAAGTACCCAACGCGCATGAGAAGTGTTCCATAGTAATTAGAGCGATACAAACCATGTTCTTTTTCTTCTTCGGACTCCATCTCTCTACTGCTGGATATAGACCTCTTCCATACTCTTCCACCCTTCCTTGTTGTGTGCTAATTGTAGACATTTCTTTTCTCCCACTACGGTTATGTCGTCGGCCCATCTCCTTCCAATCCAGTTTAGTTCCAGTTAAAACCAATTATAATAATTCCGTTGTCCATCCGTCCGTCCGTCTATCTGTAACTTCGTGTAACGTCCGTAATTTGGGTAAGTAATTATGTATTTCCTTTTAAGAATTTAATAAAAAAAATTTTTTTATACAGAAATTTTTTTTCGAAACGAATTTTTTTATTATTAAAATAAAATAAATAAATACTTATTCCTTAGGAACCGACATGCAAAAGTAGGTACGACAATGTTTAATTTGCCGAAATGAAATGAATTGAATGTGACGTCGAACTTCACAAATAGACGTAACCATCGAAAATAATTAATTGACACAGTCCCTATATTAGCCCAGTTCATCATTTACAACGTCACTCGTTTACATTGAAACCGCGGCGTATTTTACTCTTCTCGTTCACAGCGGGGTCGGTCATTAGGCCAATTGTTACTTAATCACGTCCCTCGCATTTGTCAATTGAAATTATTGAAAGCCCCGCAATTTAAAAAACACGTGATTAATTTTATAGGTGTATGAATAAAATAGAAAAGGTATACGAAAAACGGAAACGTCTTTCCAAAAAATCAATACTTTCTTAACAATAGATTATAACCACATTTTTATATGTATGCTCTGAGAACACGATTTGTCCACAGAGAGATAATTATTAATTAATATAAATAATCTCACAGAGCCGCAGCTATTTACATGAAAAACGTGTATGAAAGTCTTTTTATAGGATGGCTCAAGGCTTGCGACTGGTATGAGTTAGCTTCAAATGAACGTTGCACTGTACACAATGCAACGTTCATTTGAAAGTTGTGTACATATTTGTTCCAATTCTGAAAATATTCCGTACACTTGATGGGACTATGCTAGAGACATCTGTAGTCTTTCTCATGAAAAATTTATATACATTTCGCAGCTGGAAATGATGCTTTTATATTTTCAAAGTGGAGTGTTAACCAATATATTTTTTAAATATATATATATATATATATGATTATCTTCCGAATAAGTTAACATATACACTTGAACACCAAATAAAGAGAATTGTGGATATTCGTACGATGAAATTGGTGAAAGTTGCATTGTGTTGATTGATCACATAAGCCAGCTTATACAGTTTTAAGTCCTGGGCCATCTATCAAAGGACTTCCAAACACGTTTCTCATATAAAAGTTTCATCTTATTATTAACCTTAAATGATTATGATTGAATGTTTGTATTAGTTTATAATTAACTGGTAATAGCCATAGACTGTGATCCTTAAAGAACAACGGAACAGATTCTTCAGCTAAAATAAAGTATTAAGGACAACGTTGGGACTTAGACACGGTAACACGTGAATATACGGAAGACACTGAAGCAATGTAGAAACTCGGTCCCTATCACAAAAAACTAACATAACCAGGACCTTCAGATCCAGACAGATCCAGCCGACTTACTTGGAGATTGCATGTGTGTATGTCGGTCAAGCAAAGGAAGAACCAATAAAATAGTACACGAGGCTAAACCAATTAGGTGCAGACCGCTTTGCAGACGGATAGGGTTCTGGGTGATCTGAAGAAGCTAAGGAGAAGAAGGCAATGGAGTGAAAGAAGTTGAAAGGCATCATCTAGGAGGTTAGAGCTCTACCAGAGTAATACGGCCATCGGAAAAAAGTATTAGTTTATAAACCGTCAAGAAGAAAAATTCTGGTGAGAATTTTATGGAGTATTTGTCCGTGTGTATACGACTTTTAAGATCCTATTGCAGGATCCATCATCAGGTCATCGGATGATAGTAATTTCGACTTGAAAAATCGTATACGTATGGCAGAATATCCAGAAGCACCTGGAAGCATTTGAAGTGCGGCCGCTTTCAATTCATCATAATTCATAAAAAATAATGGTCCGTCTAAGAAGTTTAGAGATGTAATTTTTTAAAATATTTTTATTTATTACAAGGAGTACAAAATTGTGTATATCAACAAACCACCATAATTAATATAATTACAGTAGCAAATCACATCATTATAAAAAAATAAAAATAAAACAGAATTGAAAAAATCACATCGATGTGTTGATACATCGTTTGTCCTGTAGAGCTAGTCAACACAGAAATTTTTGTCAGCTACGAGAATTGTCATGCCATTTTCAGAATGTACAAACAAGAGTGCCAAGGGAAAATATGAGATCTTATTGTACTTCATAACATTCAGTGTAGCTTTGAATCTCTTTCTGTATTTGACATAAATTTGCATGTTGAACCTCGTACGAGAAACCCGGAGGTCTTTAGAATAAGTCAGCATTCTAATAATGTTGGTTATTTTTCTCCGAAATCAAATCACATACAAACTTGTCTTACATACAGTCATACAAAATGTGCTGTGCTGAGTCTAACACTGACTTGCAGATAGCCTGTCATTATTTAAAAAGTCCTCCTACACAACATTTATTTTCTTGAACAATAAAATACATAAAATCAATTATTTATTTAACTACCTTAACATGGTCACACTATATTGATACACTAAATATACATACGTATATTGATAGAGAGCAGGTTAAAGACACTCGTTATTGGGATTGTGGGTTGTGGGTTGAGTTTTAAATAAAAATGTACTGCTTTTTTATGTATTTTGTACTCAATATTCTCCAAGAGCCCCGTTAAAGATAAAATAAAAAAAAATACCTCGCCGGGAATCAAAACCGGAACCATTCATATTAGAAGCCAGTGTCATCCCCGACGAACTACACTGGTCTATATATCCCACATCCGCGCGACCAATGCAGTCTTTATACACTATAAGTAGCTTCGTTATATAATATATATATATATGATATATATATATATAATATATAGATATATATATATATATATATATATGTTAATATTAAGATTTTCGTGGATAAAATGTATGTATCCAACGTTTTGGACAGATAGCACTGGCCATTTTCAAAGGGATTTTCGCCTTGTATTTCGAGTTCTGTTTTGAATTGGTGGTAAGTACACCCATTCACTCGAGAAGTCTAAATCCAAGTGAAGCCTAATCCGAGGCTAATTGCTGAGTTTACTTTGTGTACTTATCTATGAAATTTGTTTGCGACCTGGTAATTCTTCTATTATGGTTGGAAATCCTGTGAATAGGTTCTCACCTTACCGTATAAATATATACAAGTAAAAATAGAAAATTCACTGAACACCATTGAAAACAGTCACTATTGCGTAATAATTAGTGTCCGACTCTTTATTGCATTGCGGAGTCAAACAACATAGCAGTTGCTAGACCCCGCATCCTCATTCCTGTACTAGCTAACTTAAATCTTTGGAGAGTAGCAAAGCCATGGTAGACCGAGTATTATATTGCACTCCCATAGAGTTATAGGACAGCAGTGTGTGTGATAGGTGTACATTTACACTACGCTATAAGTGACGAAAAGGTATATTTACACTACGCTACTAAGAAAACTTCGTAGCTAGCATGTTGGACCTTACACTAATAGATCTTCTCTATCTTTCGATATTCTTTATGTCGCATAAGTTGTCGTATATAATGTTACCAGGATATTTAATGTTGCTAAGAACTCTAGAATTTAGCATGCCAAAGACCGAGAGGACGTTGTCAGGAGGCGAGTCACTCTGAAAAATAATAAGTATGGATTTCTTGGCATTGTAAATTAGATTATGCTTACCTGCATAAACTTCGCAAATTTTCAGCAACTTGCGCAGGGCTTTGATGGATGGAGCCATCAACACTATATAATCCGGGTAACTTATGTTGGTTGACACAGAAACCGGCCATAAGAATGTCTGATCAGTGCCGACATCAGACATTCACTCATCCGTACAAACATTAGATCTACTTCCCATGTTGTTTAGCTATTATAATAGAATAATGCGACCAAAATGATTCACTAGCATGATCGGTCAAAACGCCAACAACTCTGAAGTAATCAGCTTCGCACAGCATTCAACTATGAGGCGCAAGATGCTGTCTTTTCTAACTAGTCGCATTTACCGCGCAATTGCTTGCCGAAGTTTATTAAAACTGGGTCGCACGGTGGAATATTGATTGTAAGATTCGTCCAGACAAACAGGTGAAGCCGCTATAAACTGCTAATAAATAATTCGTAACGATAATATTAAAATAGTTAATTTAACTGTAAAGTTAACTTTGTCTACCGAGGCAAAACTAGCGGTACATAATGGAATTCTGATACCAACACTGATGTATGGAAGTGAAGCCTGGAGCTGGCAGAAGGGGAACGAAAGTAGACTGAATGCAGTGGAGATGAGATCCCTTAGACGTATGTGTGGTAAATCCATTTGTGAATGAAGATATTAGGAATGAATATATAGCTGATCTCAGCATAATTAATAGTCTCAAAAAACTGTCGCATATTTGGGCGTATTGAGCGAATGAATGAGGAAAGAGTGTTAAGAAAGATACATAATGCAAATGTTGATGGCGTCAGAAAGAGAGGGCAACCGCGGAAGACGTGGCATGACCAGATTAATCAGATACTAGAAGATGGTCTCGTTAGAAGCCTCAACAACCGGTGAGCTTGCATGTGAAGATGTACGAAGTGGATGAAGCGAGGGTTGTATGTCAGGACAGAAGAGTGTGGCGCTCTATCCTCTCTGCCTACCCCTACGGAGAAACGGCGTGATGGTAAGTAAGTAAGTAAGGTAATTTTTATTCTACCAAGATCCAACCAGGAATCTTTTGACCATAGTCGGATACTTTCGCTTTAACTGATGTGCTGTTTATTTTTCGTATAAAAAGCAAAAAATATTTTTATGTGCATTTTTCATATAAAAAAATATTTTGATGTGCATTTTCCGTATTAGAAAAAGTATCGCGCAGTCGTGTGATGGTTACCTTTGGTCATTTGAATTTCCCAAAGAAAATTCACTTCAAACAATATTTCTTGGTTAGTTGAGATTATTAAGGCAACAGAATAGAATAGGACTAGTAGGCCGAAAGAGCATTTTAGGGTCAACAATGTTGAAATTTAAGAGACTTTGGGGAATTGAATAGTACATAGAGAATTCACGTGGTTGAGACAAATTTGGACAAAATGAGACAAAACAAAGTATTTTCGGTATTAATAGAAAATAGAGTTTCTTCTGTAGTTTGTGAGATTGAAGCCACCCTCTTTACTTTGTGTCCAAATTGCGTTTATGGATTAAATAAATTTTGACACACAACACGTACCCGCATAATTTTTTTGATATACTGAAATCCAGTACTTCTGAAATCAAATTAATAACGCGAATGCAACTGAACTAAATATTGCTTGTCAGTCAACAGTTTAAAGTACACATTTGTATTTGTGTTTACAGTGTCTAGCGTTCCGGTAGATTGGATATTATCGTATAAAGATTAATTAATGATATGTTTCATTTGCAAGGTTTTTGAATAATATTGATGATTATGTTTATTTAACGAAATGCTATTTGTAATCCATGAAATCATTAATATTATATATAAGCTTATTTTTTTAACAACGACGCATATTAAGCAGCATAAAATAAAAATCATTATTTACTTTTTCTTCAAATGTAGCAAATTTATATAATTTATAATTTATTCGATTTTTAAATATTATTTATGATTTTTAAATATTATTTTTGTTTTCCTGATGAAGAAGCCATTGGCTTTGAAACATGTTGATTTTTTTCAATAAATAAGTGGTTTAAACAAAGTTAATTTATATTAATAATCATTATTTACCTACAATTTTGTAAGCATAAAAATAAAGGTAAAAGTAAAAAGTTTTAACCGACTTTTGTATATTCCACATTACTTTAATAGTGTTAATATTCTGCCACCTTAGCTACTCTCCGTATCAAATTATTATAAGAGTACGCAACGGTGTATTTTGTATTGGAATTTAATGCATTCTTCTTATACATGTGCTACCTTCTTTTAGACTACCTTTTGTCCGTGTAACAGATTTTGTTAAAAAAAAGTGCCCTGATAGTTATTATTGGGTAGGTTTGTTGTATTTAATTTGTTGAAATGTATATTTATTTTAAATGAAATTTAAGATTTATTAAATTTCATTCAAAATAATACTAGTCGCTATATTTTTATGCACTGAGATGTATTTCTAGTAATACTTGATTTTAAATCAGCTGACCGCTGCATAGAAATGCCCGGTTTATCCGTAAAACATATTTTTTATATGCAAGATATATGTACATTTTAACCCAAAAATGTCAATTAACTAACCAATTTAATAAAACAACGCAAATGCGGGAGATTTTCAAACTGAAAATATTTTTTAACGTCGCATTCAATTCCATCACATTGGAATGTATTAAGAGACTTTTGGTAATTATCCGTTATCATTGTCAATGCATGAATCAATGTATACTTTCAAACTTGTTGATATAGTGGATTGGAGTACCTTGTTGGTGTGGTCATGACGCTCGCCTAGTGATCTGGTAGCCGGTGGTTCAAGATCCTTTACAGGATACCAGCAAAAGTTAGAAAATAATAAGAATAGTGATGCGACACGAATTTCGTATGGCCTATTTAAAAAAAAAGAAAACAGTATATAAATGTGCGTAGATTTTGGGTTATGAAAGAATGTCGTAATATATGAGAATGATGTTATGTTTGGTTTTATTTTTAATACAGAAATCTGCCTTAAGCCTGGTTAGGCAATATGACGTATACTTTCTTTCAACAGATATAACATATGTATTTCAGTTATTCTTAGCCATAAAGTTTTCAGAAGTACAAACTGCCTTATTCTCATTATAACGACGTTGATATATTAATAAAAAAAGGCCATTCGCTTAAGTTTCTAGAAGAAATGTTAAGACATTTGTCAAATGTCAAGATGAAGAATTTTAAATAATAGCGATAAAGACATAATATTATTTTGATTTATCGCTATACAAATAAATAAAAATTTACAGAAAAAAACTTAGTAAAAGGAAAGAATACGTTGGTAAACAGAATATTCATATAAGAGAATAAAACAATGAAAAAGTATACAGTACCTGCACAGAATTATGCAATAAATACACAAAATGTTGTGGAAAAATCAAATTTATAGCACGAGGGCAAGTCAAAAATAGTGTACACTTTTCGTTCGTTTATGTACGAGGGTGAAAGGTCCGACATATACATAGATTTTTGTATAGTCGCATGCCCTGTGAATGCTTGGTCCAGCGGTCCATAATCTTGCGTATTTTTCGAAGAGGAAATTTTTCGGTTCCTTTCGACCGTGTGCCGTGCAGCCGCTCTCATCCACTCCTACTCCTAGCCAGCCACACCTGTGGCATCCTTTCTAATTTTATTTTATAGTCGAAACGAAGCCACTTTTTGCACCGCTTCCTGCAAATCTAAGCTTTGGTACGTACCCATCGCGTTCAGACTTTATGGAAGCCAAGGACGTCATGGTCATGATTTGATGGGCAGAACCATGAGTAATGTATAATGAAGACGCTACCTTCCCAATGGTAACTTGCCTATTGACTCTCTGGAAAAACCATATCTCAAGCTTACTGAATTATGTCAACCGTAGTGGAGGAGGAATACACTCGTCCAGCAACTTTAACTTCACGTTCCACAAATATTTTTTTTTTTTTTAACTAATGAAGTACTATCCCCGTACGATAAATTTCAGCTCCTTTCACACCCTCCTACCAGAGAAATTTGATAACTACTCCTTTTTTCTCCTTAGTGCAAAACTGCTAGCGGATCAGTCATGTTGAAATTGTAATAGTGATCTAGTGGTCGGCGGTTTGAGCCTCAATCCAGGAGACCAGCAAGTTAGTCCTATTTTCATAACATAAGCGTTCAACTTACATTGAAAATGGTAAGAATATTCATGCGACAGTTATTCTGTGTTCGCATCTCCCACATGTATTTAAAAAAAATCGCAGAAAAGCAAATCACTTAATCTATAACAAATTTAGTACACCTGACCTCAGTGGTACCAACCCTAAGCACGTACGCAAGTCGCGCAAATGACAATCTCGATGCTGTGTTATTGTGGCGAAAATATAAATAATTTTTGACTTGCCAAACAAAAAAAAAAAAAAACAGTGGAACCCAATCATCTGTGTTGCAGAAAATTGGGAAACTAAAATGTAGGAAAAAGAAAAATGTAATCACAAAAAGCCCTCCGAACAATTACAAATCAAGTTAAAATAAAAAAATAAGAGACGATTCATTTCAAGGCTACAAATAATACATTAATAGGTTGTATGTTATTACCACAGTTTAATTAAATTCATTGTTCATTGTTAGCCATTGTGAAAAATGTATTTTTCACTTCAATGTTAAAAAATTTATAGATAAAATAAAATATTTATGTAACTACAAAATAATAATTATAAAACGTGCATTTTATTTATAACGATTAAGAATTTTAACTCTGGTTGACCCATATTTATATAAAATAATAATGTCACGCGTCGTGGCTGGGAAGAAACGAATGAAAAGATTGGAAATTAGTTAGCGATTTATTAATTAATGTTTATTTAATTATTCAATGTATAAAGTCACTAAAAACGAAGTAAACTTAAAGCTATTCTTTAAATTACACTATTCCACAGTATATTACTCGTAAATGAGTACTTTATTATCGCTGGGTAACAGTATTTAGCATTCACCAGAACGTACCATCCAATATCGCTCGTAGCATTTATTATATTTATTTATTTCGCTAATTAGGTACTTCGCTCGATTATTCGTTTTATTTATCGCTCCGATTCCCTCACGACTCACACTGAGCGTCGTCTGGTGGCTCGCGGCCGACTTCACACGGTAACGACTATCAAACACGGCCGTTCTGCGTATCGACCTAGATCCACGCTATTTATACAAAAAAATGGATTATCTAACCTCCGAGATTTTTCTAGTATTTAGGACAAGGTCTTGTTGCTTCTAGGCTTTTCTAGGCGTTCCGAATATGATGTAGCTTGTTCTACATCATGTTATGACACATATCTATAGTGTGGTAGTGTGTTCCAGAATGTAGTGGAAGGTCCTAGAGGTTTCGATGTTATTGTCATATTACGTGGGATTCTGTACGTAGGTAATTTCTTTTGCTATTTCGTTACAGTAGGTACAATATCGACCTCGTTGGTCACATCGTTTCCACCGTGTCAGAAGACCTGCTCCCTTACATGGGTTCATATTCAGATTGACCCAAAACATGTCCCATTTCTTTTTGTGATTCCCGAGAGGTCAAATGACCCGATCGGCCCAGCGCCCCCCCCCCTCCGCGCGCGCTGTCACCGTCGGATCCAGCGAATCCAATCGGGAAATCAATTTTCTCATCGGCTCGCTACACCCGATCTCTGATTAATTATTAAGTTTTAATACGAAAAGTTTTGATTTATTCCGGGCGCTTTTCAATACCCACTTCGCGCCCCGTTGGCCCGAAACTTTATCCAACTTGTATAAACAGACTGTGTTTTCTTTTAAAAATCAACTCGGCCCGAAATATTATGTAGTTGGCGCGGTGCGAATATTTTTATATGCCTCTTCGTAATTCAATGTATTTATTTAATAAATAATATATTCACGACAAACTAACGTTTAATTTAATATTAATTAAACGCTATCACATTTCATTAATATTAATACCTAAACCAGAATCCTACAGTGGAAGCCCTGGACAAAAAATAGAAGCGTCGGAAGACCTCCCAAAAGGTGGTCTGATGACATAGTCCAGCAAGCAGGAAGTACCTGGATGCAAAGGGGGAGAAATAGAGATGAGTAGAAGAAAATGGAAGAGGCCTACATCCAGCAGTGGAGGGAAAAAGGCTAAGGAAGAAGAAGAAGAAGAAGAATACCTAAACAAGAATGGTTATCAATGTTGTAGGAGAATCCTGCTTCGGATTAATATCTAATAAGTTATATTGTAGCGCATAGCGGTAGCTTTTTCAACGGGCATAACCACCGGCAGGTTGATTCTGTTTATTGGAATACGGAACAATCTATGTTGACGCTGTCTTGCATAATTATCAGAAACATAAAAACAATGTGTACATTTTTATATGCCTATTCCAAATCCGTAGTGCAATTTTATGAATTGTATTCATTGTAAACTGTCACCTAAAAAGAATATTCATTTCACATACCTACGTAGGGATAAAAATAAAATATTAGTCGATTTGTATTCCGCAGATCACTTCCATAAATAATGATTGTCAGAGTGCGTCTTTGGAAATAAAACATATTTGTAGATTATGGAAGCGGTCGGAAAGATCCTCCACAAATATATTACTTTTGTGTTTCAAGTTTGGAGGGCGCGATATTTTTTCTGCGGGTAATCCATTTTGCACGCGCAAGCCGACGACGAAAAACATGATTTACGGCAAAAAATATTGCAAGTGATAAATAACTGTTTGTCGCCCAGCGTTCGCGCGGCGGCATAAAAAGAGCCTGCACCAGTAAACCATACGCATTCCCAAGTTCAATCTTAAAATAGTGGCATTTACTTTTATGAACATCGATTCCCTTTTCTTCTGTACAGCTAGCAAGAAATATAAAATCAAAATTAAGTCATAATCGTACACGCATCATACTAAGTAACCAACTAACTTACTATAATAAAGAGGACATAAACAATATTTTGCTTACGATAGTGAAGTAACTAATTCGTTTTTGCCGCTTACAAAGAAGAAATATTTTCGATAGAAAAAAATTAAATAAAGTCTATCCGCTTAGTACTTGTTTACTATGAGCTTTTTTTAAACTATGATCCATTCAGATGATGGGAGTTTAATTTAAATTTATTTTAAGTTTGGCTGCTTTCTATTGTTACATTGTCTAAAAAATATCAATTATATGTTGATATTTTTTAACCATGTGATGTTTTGTTAAAATAAAGCCATTATAATTTATTTAAGCTCTGACTTAAAATTATACATCGCGCTGTGATAAAGTTTTATGTTTCTAAGGTGAACGAAAATTTTGAATGGGATAACATACCCATTTGGTGGTACTGCAAATTCATCTACAAATTATACAAATAGAAAAAGAATGTTTTGTGTATCGTTTTCTGAGCTATTCTGCCGTGTATATAAGACCTCTCTGGCCGACATTTCGTATCCCATTGCAGGGTCTACATCAGCCCTGATGATGGACCCTGAAATGGGATTCGAAACATCGGCTAGAGAGGTCACATATTCACGGCAGAATATCCCAGAAAACGATACACAGAAGATTCTGAACGGCAGTGAAAACCTAAGGACATTTTTACAAAAAGAATGAGCCTCAGAATTTCGAACGTCGAACGAGCGTGTACTTTGACCCTCTTAATGGATGCCCTGAAAATGCCACGGCAAAAAAAAAGCATTTTTAAAGTGCTCCACATATTTTTAGCATATTGCCTACGTCTGCCTAAATTATCACAAGGCATAAAATTGTTACATGAGTTTATTAACACTTTGTTATAGAATTCCGTTATGAATTTTTTTTTAATATACAAGGTCTTTTAGTTAGTAGGAAACACACAGGAGAGTCTTCTTCGTTCAATTTCGAATAGAAAATATATTTTACCATTTGGGTGAAATGTCAACAGTTACGAAGATAAGCGACATCAAAGTTGACATTTATTTGCATCAAGTATAAAGCATACGATAGCCAATGTATATGTTACAGTGAATATGATTTTCTAGTGAGTCCATCATTCACTGGCATTTTAGAGAAAGTATATTCAAGGTCATTCTTATCATATTCAAAGAGTTTTTCACCAATAGAAATGAATACAATATTTTAACTTGCACTTACTAGTGAATTTATTGGTTTCCGAACTGTCAAAAATTAAATTTGACAAGTCTGAAATCCGTTTCCGTAAAAATCTATGCTTTTAAACGAACTTTTATTTATCCAAATTGAAACAACCGGGCCTTGAATAACAATTTAATAAGTCATTGCGTGAACAAGGTTCTTACTGCATTATTAATTTCTTCTGTGCAAATCAACATTATGTAGGTAACGGATATTATTAAAATAGTCATTTTGAAGTGTTGAAAGTTTCGTCTGCACCAATTCTTCATTATATGATTTTATAACAAGATTCTAATGGCACATGGACCTTGTTTTTCAAAATTTATTTTGCGTTTTGTGTCTCATTCTACACTAGTCTAGTCCAAAGTCATCACAAAGCGACAGTATTTCTAATTTTTATCCTTTGAGCGATAGCATATTCTCTATTCTGTGGCGATAGTTCTGTTTCTCGAACTGTCACACTTCTGGACTGGTCTTTGATATTCAATGATTAGTTTAGGTAGGTAACTAAAACGTAATATATTTTTAAAATTTTAATCGCGAACACTTACGAAATTCTGATCATCTTATAATTCAAAAGACAGTCGATTAAACTCATAAAAATGATACGGTGCGAGCAAGCTTCACGTCTGTCACCGACGTCGAGCCGAGTAAGTTTGCGAACTTAAAAACCGCGCACTTTATGTTGTACGTCTACCACCCGTGCTTACACGTGCGCAAACAAGAAACGCAAACGACATTAGACACATTTTTGATAAAAAGATAGAAAATTGGAAATGCGGAAGAATCTGAATGAATTCAAACGTAAATGATGACTTAGAATCTCTTTGATTTTTGTATTTTTCGCATCGAGTGTTTGTTACTTGACGCACTTTTAAAGGTTCATTTAAAATTAATAATACCGGGTGTATGTTTATTTATGTTTCTATATTTGTAAGAAATAAACTTTTGTTGTATTGTTATAAAAAAAAACATATTTAATAAACTTAATTGACAAAATACATATTCATTAATAAAAATTTTCCCTTAACCCCCCAATATTTACATGGTGACATAACCTCGTTTTGTTCCGGCAGTCGTCAGATATCATAAAAAACCCGAGTGCGCGATCTTTCAGCCGACACCTTACTTCGCGATTCGTATTCGTTTTGCGGTGCCGCTGTCCTATTTTAATTTAGGAGTTAAAATAGGACCGTAAAATGAATAAAAATCGCCTAGTGTAGTGCCGCCTTTATACTTTCTACGCTTTAAGAATTACGTGTACAAATTGATGGTTTCACCGATATATTGTCTATGCTTTGAGTAATGTATTTTCACGGATTATGTGTAGTGAATCTGAGAATTCGTTGATTTAGATGTTTTTACTGCCCCCACTCTGCCCGACCGGGAAAAGTACATTTTTACTAGTGAAAGTATAGTCTCACTAAAAATGCAAATTCGCTGTAACATATACAAAACATAAAACATTCTTTACAATGACAGCAAAACACACAAAATGTAGCAATGTTTTTGTACTATTTTTGTGTAGGTTAATCAATATTATAAAACTTTGACTAAACAACGTTACTGTACAAATATTTACAGTTTTATTTTTAGCCAAAATGATTAAATTTTTTTGGTTTCATAATGGTTTCAAATTCTTGGAGTGACAGAAATTTTTATTATTGAAGTTCAATGTTCGCTGGCTAAAATACTTTTGATCAGTTTTTATCAGTTTTTATTGAGTTTGTCGAGTTTCGTTGTTTTGTATTCGCCTGAATTCGTTTATTTTATTATACCGATACCTAAGGTTTTGTATATATTTTTTTATGAAAAGAATAATTAAATAATAAAATTAAATAATTGGATAAAGCTTTGTTTTCACCACTAATTTGATATTTAATTAGAGATTTAATATGTCACCATAAAATCATTTCGCTCTTTTTTAAAAAATTATATAATTAGCTCCTTAATCAAAAAAAAAAACCAGTTTCATGAAACAGCCCAATATTTTGTAACATGAGAGCTAAAATGGATGTGGGCCGGTTATGTCGCCCCTGGTCCAATAGTTAATTTCATAATTTGCATCAAAATTAACATTTCTCAATTTAAAAAATTTCATGTCGATTTTTCTTGTTGTAAAATTATTATTTTAATACGAAAAAATATAAAAGTTTTCCGCTCTTGCTGATAACTTCCGCTTACAGATTACAATCAGCCTTAAAAATACACGCCCGGGCACGGAGCCAAATTGAAAATTATTATTTGACACTTAAATGGCTTTTCTTTGTTCACTGGTTTTTGCAATATAATAAATGCCACGATCCACACCAAAATGAATTTTTCAAAATTAAATGAACGCCGTGCTTGTATTAATTTTAGGAATAATATTGCTGCCACCCCTTAAAATTAGTATCGTCTTTGCGATGGGATCTTTCTTGTTTACTTCACTTATAAATGTATGAGGGAGAGAATTACGGTAGAGATAAAACTGTATAAATTGTAGCGATGGTTGATAACTGTGATTATTCGTAACTTTGCGAACAATCCTTGGTAGATATACTTGAAAATAAACTTCCGATAGTAAAATCACACACCATACCATATCACACAATTATAGTTACTATCGTTGTAAATTCACGTCATTATTATTATCAATAATCACGTAAAGTCACGTAATTATTGGTATTTTTCATGTTAGATTTTTACATATATCACTGAGTAATGATTAAAAATATAGATAAACGCCCTTACAAAGTAAACATTAAAAAAATCTGTAGAAAAAATAGATAAACGCCCTTTCAAGGTACACATAAAAAAAAGATCACATAAATACATCTAAGTATTTAGCAGGTGGGTACAGGTAGAACTAGAAGCATGACTTTTTCCTAAGCATACAGGTATTAAAAAAAAAAGATATATCTCGTAATATTCATATCACAAAAATTAAGATATTATTCAGATTCTAATATTTCATAATATTCTGCCAGAAAAATATTTAATTTCGATTTTTTTTTCCAAACATATGTATAAATAAAAGTCATGCTTCTTGTTATCACTGCCGACCCCTGGTATTAAGAATACGCATGTTTTCTGGAATTGATCGATTTCATGGATGGTCTCCCTGGAGAAACCTAAGCCGACGTTTCGGCAAGGTAACATCATCATTGTCAAGGGGTTTAAAAAGATACGACAGACAGTGTCTGAAATTAATCTACATAAGTACGTTCCATCTTATTTATTTCAAAACGATGTTGTTATCGCGAGAATTGGCGGATAATCTTCCTTCATTGCCCATTTGTTACATTACCTACAAGCATTTATTTTAAAACCAGCCCGTTTTATTTCTTTTGTTACGCGATCTTGTTTTCCATTGTTACATTAATATTGTCACGTGTTGTAGCTGCAGGATGAATTAATGAAAACGCTGGGATTTAATACAGGATTTATTGAATACCGATTAATTAATTACACTAACGTACAAAATTACTTATCACTATTAAATGTAACGCTATTCCTTAAATTAAACTATTTCGCAAATTTATCACTCGTAAATAGACATTTTATATTCGCTTTGACTCTTTATTCACTATTCACTAGAATACTTCATCCTATTTCCGCACTTATTAATTTCGCTTCGGTTTATCTCGCTGCGTAAGAACTTTCCGGAATCTTCGCTGTCGAATTACCGCTCGCTTGGTACCACTGGCCTCTCGCTTGGCCTGCCTGACCCGCCGCTCGAGGTTACCTTCGCTTTGTTATCCGCCTGTCAACCGCGTTCAAACAACGTGTGTCGTATTTATATTCGCTAATGCTCTGGTATAGAAATTCCGAGACGTTTCCCGCGTTTTTGAGAAGTTCCTCGCGTTTTCCAGACTTTTGGAGATATTTCTCGTAAGCCGTAGATTATGCTAGGCCGTTCTGGAATCATCGTTAGTATTGTGGTCATTTCAAACAACTGTCACTTGACACGAGTGCGTGATTCTTTTTAGCCTCGTTATAATATTAATACCACTACTTATCTAGTGCACCACTTTGAAACTGGCCTTAGAGGAACATCTCAAAACGTTATTTTATTAGATACCTAGGATATTGGATAGCCACCCACGAAACGTGCAAATCTATCAAAAACTTTATTGAAAAAAATATGATTGAAAGGGGACGTGGGTTACCCTTATTACGTTAGGATGTCCGAAATCAGGTTTACTAGAAATAAAGAGTGGAAAGTTGAAGTAAGATTATGAAACTGAATAAAAAATGTGCCTTTTTTGTAACGTTGGGAATTTTTGCATTATTAATAAGTCAATCATTTTATATTAAGTCCTTTAAGGAGAAACCAAAAATAATTATGTTTCATAAATAATCAAATACAAATTTTATCTTACATTTCACGAAATACTATTTTTTCCTTCAGCAAATATATCAACAATATGAAAGAAAAGATGATTAAAGTGTTTTATATTGAAAAAATCCCAACCATTTTGTTGATAATTTTACAGAATAGGAAAATGAAAGAATGATGATGATAGAGAATTTTCTATATTAGTCGTTGGCTTACACGCGCATAGACATCGCCACATCACTACAAGATAGTTATTTTTACTGATAAATATAGAGTATTGAGGTGATAGATTAACTAACATTCACTCCACTTCCTCGCGGAAGTAGGCAGACAGGGCGGAGTGCCACTTCCATGTGTCTTAGCATACAATTCCGCGTTATTCATAAATCAACTCATAAGGGCTCCCTCAAGTCGAGTTTAAGTCATATCACAGATAAGTGAGCGCAACATGCACTTGACGCGTGCTGTCGGTTATGTAATTGAATGTAAATTGAACAGATTTTTATTTATTTCATCTTGGTGATTATTCATTACATAATAAAACAATACTCTTAACGAAATATATTTTCTTCAGTGATGGAGGGTAACGACAGTTATTATTAATATAATTAATAAAAATGTCGTGTGTTTTCACCACTTATATATTTAAAATAGCAACATGTTTCAAGGCCAACGGCCCCTTTGTTAAGATACAATGTATACTAACAAATTAAAAATCAAAAATCGAAGTATAGACAACCAAAATAAAATAAAAAATAGATAAATTTAAACAAATAATATATGGGAAATGAATAATAATTAAGTACTAACATGAAAACAAATTTAAAAGGTAAATACTTGTAAAAAGAACCTAGTTATTAGTAGGTATCTACTATTTTTTATTATTATTTTTGATTATCTATTCATTATTATAAATTCTAACGAAGGGGAACGTTGGCCTTGAAACATGTTGATATTTTCAATATAGAAGTGGTGAAAACAAAGTAAGTTTTTATTAATTATATTACTAATGTCATTAATTTAAAAAAAAATTCTAACACGGAATATTCATCAATATTCTTACTATTTTCAAAATAAGCCAAACGCCTGTGCTATGAAAATAAGATTGAATTGCTAGTCTGAAGTGAGATTCGAACTCGAGACCTTTGGATCACCGCGTTCGAGCGCTAGCGAATGTTCTAACCACGAGATCAACGAGCTACTCATTATGGTTACAAAATCATTTTTCTCTTTTTGAAGACAATTATTATTACTATTAAGTGGTGATAAATATTATTTCTTTCGCTAACCATAAAATAATTAAATGTTGAATAAATTGGTGTACTTTTATACTATATTATAAAAAAGTATGTTTACTTTTAAGAGATTCATCAGTGGCCAACAGCATAACATCATGAATACAAAATCGATTTGTAACTTCAAAATCTTTTTTTTTTAAATAGAGATGCGAACACAAAATAAGGGTCGCAACAATATTCTTAATGTTATCGAACTTAGCTAAACGCTTGTGCTAATAAAATAGGACCAGCTTGCTAGTTTCTCGAATGGAGCCTGAACCACCTACCGCTGGATTTCCAGTCGAGTCATAATCACTACACCAATAAGCTACTGGTCATACAATCTGATCATGCCAAGTCTTCCTCTGATGTTCTCCTATTCTGGTACCACCAATACTTCCATCATACACGTGTCTTAACATTTTCTCCTCATCATTTGTTCTACTTGTCCTTTTTTAAACGCATAGGCTGACAGCAAATACCAAATACATTAAAATAAGGAAAAGGATTACGCTTTGTTATGAGACACCTTGAAATTTACGTGACGTTACATTTTCTCTTCAAGGAGAAATCAATGTCATGACAGCGGTAGAACCCAGAATTGAGAATGCCTGAGAATGCTTTACATTGTTTCAAGGAGGCAAGTGAATCCTTATTTACAATTATGAACAATTTGAATATCCAATGGGCTGGAAAATATGTGGCATACATATCCCTTCCGACTTATCATAACAATAATAGGAAATCTTCTACCATCCCATCCCAGATTATAATTAGGTACCTCTTGAATTCAATAGATATTTTTAATACTAATAATGAAGAGTATCGTCATATAGTGAGGCAGTTCTTAGAAACTCGTCCCCCTCCCTGGTCATGTGCATTATATATATTACGAACCCTTTTATGTTTATGTTAAAGTTAGATTAGGAGCAATCTTTTAAATTGTTTTATCTTTCATTCATTTCAAACTGACATGTATAATTATATCTTATCTGGTCATCCTTTAATTATGGGAGAAATTTAACTATTTTTTCTGTACTTTATCTTACCAAGCAATTATGTCTCCCTGTTGGATGACTGAATAAAAATAAATAAAATAAAAAAATAAATTACTTGCGATACAAATGAAAATGCCTGATAATGCTTCACAATGTTTCAGAGAGACAACTGAATCCTTGTTTCAGGCAATTGTAAAAATGTTCGAATAGTCAACGCGCTCGCAAACACTATTCAGTATTTTAAGTCCTTTACAAAAGCATTTAACAAGAACTTGACGTCTAAAGATAAGATATTTTTAAAAAAGTTACCCTTCTAGAGTTTGAGAAAATCCTCTTCAAGCATTCTACTTTTTCTGTTTCATGTGACGTTTTGTAATAACAAGATTTAAATAATTGCCTGCTTATGCTTGGAGTCACAGATTACGTCTTCACATCTTTCTACAACGTGAAACAGTTTATTTGATTCCATCCTTTGGACCTGCGACATAAAATTCCTTGACGTGGTAATCCATTAATTTACGAGTAGGTATAAAAAATATGACTGGCTTTACAACTTTATGGTTTCAGAGAAATATTTTAATATAAGTAATGAGAGGGTTTTCATGACTTGGCGTTTACTGATGACTTTGGTGTAAAGATGTCGACAAGGAAAGAAGAAATATTTCTGAATGTTTCGAAAATTATATTAAGTATATAATTTTAAGCATTCCGTGCTAGGGAATATTTCGACTATTTTTGTTGGATTTGTATATGCTTATATTTAACTTTCATTGTTTGTTTGTTATGGTGGAATCTTGCAATTGATTTTTTACCAATTACCCGACTAGCTAGGGCTCTGAAAATTTACCTAAAATAGATAACTTTACACTATTAAGTCATTTTTGACATAATTTAAATTAAACTTTTTATTTTATTATTGAACATGAAATGCCTACTTCTTCTTCGAGATCCATCAATATAAATATGAAAAAATGTTGCGATTTGAAATTTATGAGTTTTAGTCGGCATTCAATTTTGAGATCGTACAAAACGTTGTCTTCGGAACAAAATATCATATTATTATTTAATATGATATAACTAAGAAGAATGATTTAATTAATTATTTTTTTAAAGTAAGAAAATTAAGGTAATATCTTTTTTTATCTTTAACACAATGTTTTATTTTATTTATTTGCATACTGCACGGGTTAAGTAAAAAAATAGAAAATGAAACTCATGAACGATTATGAATTGCAAGGAAAGTGTATAAAAGCATGTGTTACATTTTTTTCTACTTGATAGTAATCTGTTGTATTTACTTATACACGGGACAGAATTTCTAAAATCAGATCCAATGCCTTGACCACAAAAATATAGTTTTTTCGTTTTCCTCTGTGCGGTGGAAACATAAGAAGAAGAAGAAGAAGAAGAGTTGAACAAATACAGATACATAATTATGCATAAGTTAACAAAGATAACGAGAACTAATGGGGCGAATGAAATATATCGAAACAAATAGTGCGGCAGTTGATTCAAAAAGTTTTCGAACGGAGATGTATAAGACTTAAGGAGGAAAAGGGTTGATGATCTCCTGCTTCTGTTGAACACGGCAGATTGAAAGCTTTAGGGGGTGAAAACGCGCGACACTGATTAACCGAAGAGGATCCATTAAGCGACCAGCACTGATTAACCGAAGAGGATCCACTAAGAGGATCCTTTAAGAAAATTCTTAAATTTGGACGACCTGAAGTTTAGTATTCTCTGATTTTAATCCGCCTGAATTGTATTTTCCGAGCAAAAATTTTCAATTTGATGAGAAAAATATGCACAATTAAATATTTATTACTTGTTAAGTTTGTTTACTCTTAATATTTAGTTTTTATTAGTTGGAATATTTATTTTTTATTATATTCCTTTTCTCATTTGTATTGTTTCCAATTTGATATTCTATCAACATATAATCGAGTGATCGGACCCATGGCTCGAGTAGGACCAGTTGAAACAGGTTTCTCGCCTTCTCCACGCGTTAGGCTCCTTTCTCATTTGTAGGTAAATTTCGAATAATCCAAATTTATGGTAAAATAATTTAAAAATTTAAAAAAAAAATTAGTTATATCGTTTTTATCATTGCCACGAGTCTGCCTGCAAAGTTTCAGCTCGATTGGATCACGGGAAAAGGGTTGAAAATTGAACCAAAATTTTGTCGGCAGACAAGCAGACAGGTAGAAGCTACGAGTTAAAAGAAAGGGAGTAAATACGCACAATTAAATATTTATTACTTGTAAAGTTTGTTTACTCTAAAATTAAGTATAATTGACAATTTATCAGTTGAAATCTGTCAATATTTCTGACTGATTCGTACAAAAATTATGACATTTGTAAATTTGTTTATGTAAATGTAAAGTTTGTTTACTCTAAAATTAAGTATAATAATTTATCAGTTGAAATCTGTCAATATTTTCTGACTGATTCGTAAAAAAATTATGACATCGACGTTAAATCAATCTCCGGTCGGGACGAAGAAATAGTAATATTCAAATTTAAGAAGCTTTAAATTTCAACTTGATGTAAATATCAGATGACTCCCTGTTAATCCAAGGTCGCAAAGAATTGAATCTGTACAAGACAAGGAAAGATGAAAGCGTCTTATATAATAAAACTCAGAGCATTTAAAATACTGTTTAAAGCAAACTCATAAAAATTAATTTAAAATCGGCATATCGCGATATTCAGGTACAGGAGAGATAAATATTGTTAAATATGGTAGTTACTTCCATTGTTTTTTTCTCATTATGATTTTATTAACAACTTTGAAATATAAGACCCTATTAAGAATGGTTTAATTATTTGGAAGCTATAAGCGAAGGGGAGTTATCTATTCTTGACACCTTGTGCATACATACATCTGCGACACATAGGTTGAACACAGGAAGATTTCATTGGTAGATATGGCTTTTTTTCTCACACTTCTCATTAATGATTTACCATTCACACAAACTCTACTGCCAAAGAATGTCAGTCTTCATTAATGTTCTTAACCCTTTAGGCGATCGTTTGGCAAAGGGAGACAAATTGACCATTTTTTCTCATATCTTCTTTTCTCATATCATATCTTGCGTTTTTTATCACATTTTTGTATGAAAAATATTATATTTAAATTTATTCACTACATGTTTGAAATACGGATATCTTCTAAAAATGACAAAAACTAAATTATTTAATCAGTTAATAAATTACCAAACCTACGATGTTTTAAAAATAAAGAAAATTTCTCCATTTTGTGGGCCTTGTGTGACTTGTATAGACTCGTGACTTTTTTCAATAATATTATAAAGTAAACAATTATCTTAAATTGATTGAAGTTCTGTTATTTTGTTTACTCACAGTGTATGTTTTAAAAATAGGGTTTTTAAAAATTTTTTTTTTGTACGATTTATTCAACACTTTTTACAAATTTGAGATATTAATATATTATCATTTTTTCATAAAAATGTTAAAATAGAAAATATAAACAAAAAACTAAAGTAACTGGTATCGTGGGTCCATTTGGACTCGACAGCAACACGTAACTCCGCTTCTAAGTGCCGAATCTAGATCCACTAGAAATGCTAGAATCCGCAGCACGTGATGTAGTGGGATTAGCCAAGTGTGCATTATTCTAAAGTCAGTTAGGAGAATTTTTTTTCGGGTCCAAACGGATCCATGACTCCGGTAAAGTGTTAAATTGCGGTGAAAAACGGTTCATGGTTAAATCTGGGGTTGGTACTGAAGTAAATCAGGCCTCTTACGGCCCGGACCCTCACACTGAAAATGATGAAGATGAGAAACAATATCCCCTGGCCGTTGTCTGGAATAATAAGTAATATTATGAAGTCATTGAGTAAGCAGCCCTGGCGGCGCACGGTGCAGCCGCCCCGAATATCATCGAGTTACCTGGCAGCCCGAATGCAGAGAAGCTAAAATTCCGACCGAGCGGAGTCGGAAATGTCTAGCTCGGGTGACAAACAGCGCTCACACCCGCAAACAGATGATTAGCCTTTTGGGCATGAATATCTACACGGCGTATTTAATTAGTTCTTTTTATTTGTTTACTTCAAATTTTCCACGCCCTTACGGGCTTTTACACAATGAACACGCAAGTACATAAAAAATAAATATAATTATAAAAGAAATACATAATAACTCAAGGAAAATAGTTTAAAAAAATATTGAGTATTAAAAATATTCAAATATCACCATGTTAAGGTTATTATTACTGGTTATTATTTTTCATTAACAAATTTTTTTTGTTGTGTTGTGTTGTTGCATAAATATGTTTAAACCATGATGTTTTTTAATTAAAGCAAAATTAAATAGAACGATCATCAATGTTCTGATGGGAGACGTGCATATATAAGTAAATATTTATGAACATTAAATTGAAAGAGATTATTAAAACAACGAAATTTGCATTATTTGAAATGGTGTATCTGTGTGCATATATTAAAAATTTTTTTTTGTCTAAACAGCACCAAAAAACTAGCCACTCGATAAAAGTCTAGCAGTGTAACGAGGTGGCAGGTCCCATCAAATATGTTATCTTCACAAAAATAAAATGTAAACTTATTGTTATTATTATTATTGTTCATGTGTAATTGAGTGAGTGATTTCGTGAAAATGGACGGAAATGCGTAGCAGGATACTAGACGCCGGAGTCACGCGCGCTATTTCATTTGACCAATGAGCGCGCGGTGATAGAGTTGGCTACTGGTTGTGCCATAGGTTGGTACTACATTAATAAATGTATATGATATTAAAGAAAAAAAGTAGCCCATAAAAACAAAGTTTTTACAATACTCCCTTTCTCATTTCCGGGTTTCGTATCTACCATATGCGTCGAAATCTCCATACAACTTGTAAGAAAAACCGTTAAAAATTTGAAAAATCCAAAATTATACTACAATTATTATTATGATTACGAATTTTTGATAGATATTCTTGATCGTCGCCACGAGTCTGCTTGTAAAGTTTCAGCTTGATTGGATCACGGGAAAAGGGTTAAAAGTCGATCCTTAGTTTTTTAACGGCAAGCAAGCAGACTTAGTTAATATAAAGGGAGTAAAAACATTATTATTGTGAAGATGCAATTTCTGAATGAAGTTTTTTGAATTTTAAACAATTTTTTATTAATCAATTAGAAAAGACACAAAAAAATCAAATAACGAAAAAATATTTCGCTACCGCTAAACTGCTACCGGGATTCAAAACAACGGATTTCCATTCTATATCCGGAGATGGCGCACTATCCAATTTCGCCACGGTAGTCTGGTAAGTTAACGATATTTTTTCTACCTTATATGTAGTCTCTTTTTAATTGATTTACATTTTTATTTCTTTATTTCATTTTTTTCATTTTTCATTTTTCTTTCTTCTTTCTTTATTTCTTTTTTTCTTCTTTCATTTTTATTCTTTATTTCATTTTTATTTCTTTCTTTCATTTTTAATTCTTCTTTTCATCTTTTTTTCTTTTTTCATTTCTTTCTTTTTTTCTTTTTTTCTTTATTTCATTTAATTTTTCTCTTTTTCTATAATTCTTTATTTCATTTTTAATAATAATAATAATAATAATAATAATAATAATAATAATAATAATAATTTAATTCTTTATTTCATTTTTAAAGCAATCCGGATAGAATATTTTTCTAATGAATAAATTCTTAAATATAATCTGAAATATAGTCTGAAAAAGTGCAGTTCATTGATAAAAAATGCAAGTGAGTAATGACATAGTATACCCAGAACAGTAGTTTATCTCCGGCCTGTCGGCGAGTTATTAGCCTCTCTTGTATTGACGCTAGGGTTGTCACATTATTTTTACTCCCTTTCTTTAAACTCGTAGCGTCTGAGATTCCGACGCATAAGGTAGACACGAAACCCGAAAATTTCTGTAATTAGTATACCTAGTTTCTGCACTTAAATTGCAAGAACGCTGATTAACATCAAAGTAGACTTTTAAAAACTCACAGTCTTTGTGATAATCAACACACCTTTTTAGTAAAGCACCACAAACATAAAAAAGGCATTTTTTTTCAGGAAGCGCATTTTTTTCTAAAGCGGCGGCTGCGAGCGCGAACGGCACCGAAGGCACCGCCCTTGCTGCCGCCGCCTTGTGCCCCCATATTCTATGTCAATGTGTGCGTCACAGTGCGTGCGTACACGGCGCCGAGCACGCACGCACACATTCTAATGGGTAGCGGCCAGTTTGTATGAAAACTTACTATTACTGTTTTACTGTTCTTAGTATAGTGTGGTAATAATGAATAATTATTCGAATAAATATTTCTATATTTAGCTTTTTTTAAATATTGAGGTTAATTTCTGTCGCTGATCAATAGATATTTTGATCACACAATTGTTTTTGTAGTCATACTCAATAAAATTTATATTTTTTTAGATTATTTAAATAAATAATAGTAATGTGTTTACGTTATCAGGCACCAATTATTTGAGGGGTTTAAAAGCAAAGGCAGAATATCCAAAAATTGTAAAAAATGTTTTAAGGATAACTAATTTAGAATGTATCGAACTCGAAATTTTATAGGAAAAACCATGTTTCCAAATTACTATTATAAGCAAAAGCAGCAATATTCACTTCAACCAATCAACTCCCAAGAATTGTCGATTATAGACTGAAGAATCATAGTAAAGACAGCAATAATAAATTATGTACAGCAGCTATGTACATTATTAAATGTATAAAAGGAAAACGGAAATTGTTTTAAAAAATTATTTCCAGTGAGATGTAGGTTTCGTAGATTTAAGAGAAATTTCCATGAATAATGACATTTTTTTATCTAAAAAACACCTCAGTGAAATATTGCTGCCTTTGCTTTTATACTCCTATTACATAACTATCGGTTTTCAAACGTTAAACATCTTGACATTTAACTTATTTCGTAAGGTGTTGGTAATTAAAATGTGTAAGTGGAGTTTCATTTTCACAATCCGTTCAATAAAAATTACACTTCTCTAAGTGTATTATAAGTGGAAGACAGCGAAAATAGCGAGGTTAACAAAGTATCATCATAACTAGTATTTAAACTGCGCCTGCGTTGTGAAAATGTTTATGGAATGGTTAATCGTTATGCCCAAATTATATAGTAGTATTTTTAAACGATTTTGTTATTGACAAATGTCTGTAGTACTAAATAATTTTAAAGAAGATAAATTCACTTTTAAATCACATCCAAGATTGGGGTGAAACAACAATACGTTTACATTTAAAACGCATTACATTTTTGCAATTAAAAATAAATTTTCTACTTTTAGTAGAACACTAAACTTGTATAAACTCGCACCATCAAAATTCACTTACAATAAATACCATGAGTCACGTTGTCTGGATTTAGATATTGTAACGTGTTCAAACTGTCTCTACTCAAATTTCTAGAGAGAGAAATTTTTTGTAATTTTTATATTTGCTAATGTCTATAAATGTGCATTATTTATTTCACATCACTTGTCTTGAACTTATATTTTCATTTTATCTTTCTTTTTTACTTTAATTCCATGATGCTTGTACAATAAATATTGTTATAATGTTTGCCGGATTTTTAATTTAAGAAGATTGCATCTCGTAACACAATCCAGTTAACATTTTTTTTTAATTCTCAAACAAAAAAATTAAAATTCATATTCAACCACCTTCTAAGTACTAGTTTTTTTAGTATTTAAATAAATAACAGTAATGGATTTATTTCATCAGAGTATTTCAATTTTTATATCTAAAGACGCTTTACATGACAAGTACATATTCAGGAGAGTAAAGTCTTCCAGAAAATAAATATCCAGTTCGTGTATATTCAAAGGATTGTTAAAACGTATCAACTAATATTCACAGAATATTTATTATAGAAAGAAATATTTAGAAAAAACCACCCACCGAAAAACAATGCCATTCGAATTAGCCATTTGTCCGTGTCAAAACATTCCTCTATCAGAGTACACAAGCAGTCAAGATAATGCATTCAAATACCGGGCTCTGTCATATCGGCAGGGGCCACAATAGACCGACGTAGAATAAGCCTAGCATAGTCCAAGCGACGGTCTTTGTTCTGTAGTCTTGTGTAATAATGAGATTCCAGTTAAGACAAAGGGCCAAGTTAAAAAAGAACTAGAAGTCAAGATGTATTTAGCTGAGATGATAAAGATAGTATACGATATTACCGACCATATGTAAAAACAAAATGACGATCCATCAAAAATTATTGTATAATATCATACTAAATGTTTACCAACTGATATTTTATGAACTTTAATTACACGTTACCATAAACTAATTCATATAAACAAAGACAGATTAAATTTATGGGTACTGTTAATTGTAACTCTAATAAAATAATAGATAGTTATACATTTGACAAGTCAAGAAGGAAATTGACCATTGGATTATACACAAAACATTTAGAATGTTAGCGAATATGAATTAAGTAAGTGCTTTCTGTTAGTGACATGATAGCATATCTCACCAAAAATTAGGCCTTAAGAAGAAACACCACAGGAAATAAATAAATTTTCAAATACATAAACCTCGCAGACTAACGTATAGGGTGAATATAATATGGCATTAGTTGTAAAATATTCAGGTCAGTACAAAATTATAAAAGAAATTAATATCTTACTCGCAAACATGCAAACTGGTAGCATCATTGATATGAAGTTGTATACAGAAACAGTTGAAAATAAAAACTTTAGCCATTATTACGGATTATTGCTAGGAATTCAATTGCAATTTGTTTTTCATGCTTACATGCGCTGCACGCCTTTAAGAAGTGACGTAATACTTGATTAAACATCATAATCTTTATTTTCAGGTGTTCGGTGTTACTGGAAAAACAGAAGGCCAATAGTAAAAGACATGTTTGATTTAGTACACGTGAATATTGCATGACTTTGTTATCAAATATAAAGATTAAATACATATCGCTATTTATAAAACTGCTCTAAGGCGATAGAGAAAAGTGGGAAAAACTTGGGGTGGGTTTTATACAGCAATGGATTAAAAACGGTTGATAATGCTATTACGTTAGCGTAACTTCGGACTTTTTTTGTTTTTTTATATACTTTTTTAATAGACAACACATATAATTTCTTATATAACAATGATAACTAGCAAGTATTAAAAAACAAATTATTATCATATGTTATACCTCACCAAAAATAATTAAGATTCTTGGGTGTGGTGAGGGATAATCACCTACAATTATATTGGTAGTGTAATCTAATTTAACAAATAATGGGACGGAAAGGTTTTTCCATCCGACAGTGTGTTGTATAATTACCTGCACTATATTATGCAAAATACAAAAAGTACACAAACATTTTGGTGTAATTAATAAAATAAAATAGTAGATACAAATAAAACAATAAATATTTTTTAATATGCCATTTATTCAAAAAATCAATAATTTACGAAAAAGCATCCAAAAAGAGACTAAATACAATCACAAAAGCCAACTCTACATAAAAGAGAATCAATTCGGATTCATTGAGGAATATGCACACAAAACGCAACCGTAAAACATCCACCATTATGCAAAGCAATTACGTTACGTTTAGACTTTTTTATTGGATATATCTCTTCATACCCGGTTTGTATGTAGGTGAAGAAATGTATTTGTAAATTCAATTTAGGTACAGAGTACAATGCTGCGCAACCTATTTATAATGAATGAAATTTAAAAATAAATGTTTTAATATTTTATGGATTTGGCGTTTACATTGAAAAGATTATTCATGATGATCATTTAATGATATCAAACTTTTTACCTCTATTGGTGTGTAATATTAAATATTTTTTTCACCACTAAAGTTTCTAGAGAAACAGAATATCTCATCGACAGGTGAAGTATCAAGATTCATATCGATGAGAGATTCTGTTTCTCTTAAAAAAACTTAACTGGTTAAAAAATATAAAATATTAAACTCGCGTAGCAGTTACAAGGTTATTATTATTTAATGGTCATTGTAATTATAAATATTTTCTTCATTCCTTCCTAGTGAACGTTTACGCACACACAAATGTAACTCGATTTTTTTTCTTCAATCCCTACGAATTGAATTTATTAATTTTATCATTAATATAATCTTAGCATGTTTGGGTCAAGAAAGTGCCATTCCTCCTTTAAAAGTATCTTCTTTCATATCTCCACTGATGTATGTACGTGAAGACTAGAGCTGTTTGAAAAGGAATGACGGTAAATGGAAGTGAATGTAATGGTAATGAGATCAATTAGACTTATGTGTGGTAATTATACTTATGAAAGAGTAAAGAATAGTATAAAATAATATATAGTATAAATCTTTAGTTAGAAGTCAGTTGGAATATTGTAGTTTATTATAGTCATCACATTATGCGTTCACTTATTCCACCACATTATATGTATATTCACAAAAAATTCAATTAAAATTTTAGTCGAAAAAGTTTAGTTAAAAATTTAAAGATAATTGTCAATTATAGATAGCGAATTTGATTCAGCATATTAATTATACCTCCAAAATCAGACAAGCTAAACCAAATTTAGCGATAAATGCATAATAGGCTATTATAAATAGCTGATCTAACATTTTTGCAAACTTTAGGTAATGTTTAGGGAAATCCACGGTCTACAATTCCTGGAAAAACCCATATATATTATATATATATATAAAATTGTAAAAGGTATGAAAGTATTGAAATACATAAATAAGCTTTCCTCTTGTAGAATTAATAAGCATTTATTTAAGGTTTACAATAAGTTGATCTGGAGGTGCTTTTACAACGTGTACATAACGGTAGAATTTGAAGACCCTGACCGACCAAAGCTGCGCTGTCTTTAAAACATTATACTTGGATTTTTATTTCCGGGACAAAGAATTGAAATCTCACCACAACAAAGCGACAGACAATCCAAACTTTTATTTTTGAAACTAAAAGGTCGCCTGACGTTGTACAAAACTTTTAATTGCAGGCGCCTCTCCAGAAGTACAGGCACGAAGGCATTCTTCGAAACTTTAGAAAATTTTGTGAAAATATATTGTTGGTACAGAAACCTGACTTCGAGGAAAAAATCTATCACGATTAATTGCGGATAACTTTTTTGAAATGAAAAAGAATAATTAAAATTAGTCTTCAAAAGATTATTTTTAAATATTAGTCTGCACCCACAGTTTGTACAGAGATGTAATAAACTCTTTCACTGGATTTCATATAGACGACCCCACGTTCGATTTTCGTCAAAATACAAAACTCTCTCTTAAGGATTCTCAACACGATAATAAATTCAAATAGCAAAATGCAAGAGGCGAAGAATACAGCAACAACAAAAATCTATGATTTAATAAATCATTAAACTAAATTAACCAAAATAAAGCAAATGCAAGTAAGAAAGAAAGTAAAAAAGGATCGTCAAGGATCGTCCTGCCTTTTTCAAAATGTACAAACTTATTTCCCGAATTGTTGTGCTACATAAGATTTTCAGTGGAACAATTGATTCTGCATCTTTATCTGACGTAAATTTGCATGTTAAATCCGTTAAGAAACCCAGGGTTCTTTAGGATAAGGCAGCATTCTAATAAGTGAGTTATTTATCTCCTATAACAAGAATGTGACGTACACACAATACATATTGTGCTGACCATAATGTTAATGCTTATATTCTTGCAGATACCCTTTTAACATTAAAAAAGTCACTACTACCAACATCCATTTTCTTGACAGTAAACTGAACCAATAGAACACATTGAATAAATTATTAAGTTATAAAAATATTGATTATTTTATTTGTATATATCTAATTATATTTGAGTATTTACACCAACATGTTTCAGAAATTACCATTCCATCAACAACACATTGTTGATGGAATGGTAATTTCTGAAACATGTTGGTGTAAATACTCAAATAAAAGTAGATATATACAAATAAAATAATCAATATTTTTTTTAAATGTCAATATACAATGTTGCTCAATCAATTGTAAAAATATTAAGTTATATATTTTTACACGATCACACTATAATTATGAATGTTTATGCGAGAGTAGGTCGAAGACACATAAAATCGGGATAATGGGCTGAATTTTAAATAAAAATGTATTGTTTTTTATGTATCGTGCACCTATTATTTTGTTAGTGTCTCATAAATAAATAAATAAAGTATGAATCCCATGTGCAGTCTTGGGATATAATTATAAATCTCCTTGTTTTTTTTAAACAAGTTTATAATGAGAACTTTTACTTCGCTTTTGTTTTCTATCTGAGTGTTGTATGTATGTTGTTATTAGTTTTCTCGCAAAATTACATTTGGAAGGATTGTTTTGCGTTGATTGGGAGTTTGTTTACTAACAGTCGGACCATGTGTGGTGGATCATATCATCCGCACAGGAAACCGGCGAAACGAAATCAGATATGTAGATTGTTTACGTAGACGGACCTTGCAAACTCCCTTTGATTAATTTGAATTTAGGAAGAAATAGTAACAGTGGATCAACCAGCTAATAAATCGTGTTGTTGGGAATTTATATGGAACTTAATGACGCTGAAAAGCTTGGCATAAACATTTCTGGACAAAAAGGTCAAATGTTGATAATTTTTAAATGAAACCATCACATATTTTTTTAATCAGATTAAAAAATATTAGTAATACGCGCATTTTTCCACCGATCTCGTAAAAAATTTAGTAAGCGAAAAGTAAACAGAGCGTTAGAACGATACTGGAAGACGTGCGTGCGCTGACGACGGAGGGATTCCATCAGACTCAGCGCCTTTATTCAGGTCCAGAACATTTATGTGACCTTGTCGAAGTATTGGACTTTCTAATGTTTCTTGAACTTGATTCAAAGTCAGTTAAAAGAGAGGATGCACTCATTAAATACAGACATTGATCGAATGAAAAATTGAGAAAATAAGATACAGTCTTAAAAATATTCTCAGGTTTTCACTGCCGTTCAGAATCTTCTGTGTGTAGTTTTCTGGGATATTCTCCCCTGTATGTATGACCTCTCTGGCCAACGTTTCGGATCCCATTGCAGGGTCCATCAGCCCTGGTGACGGACTTTGCAATGGGATCCGAAACGTCGGCCAGAGAGGTCACATATACACGGCAGAATATCTCATAAAATCACAAACAAAAAGTTTCCAAGTCTTGTCCATTCTCAAAAGTTTGATTAAGGTAACATTTTTTTTATATTTGTGTTTCTTTGAAGGCATCATTTATGTTGTGATTTTCGTATAACGAAATCCAATTCATCGCGCCTTTGACGGTCACGTTTCGAAATTGGAGTAGTTTTTTCTTCGGCTTGTTTACCAAGGGCTTGTCCACAGAAACTGAGAGTTGTGTTGATCGGTCCAACACTCGACCGCTCATCTGTAACGTTATTTTTGCCATGAACTAGGTCGAGAATTCTGTCCACACGGTTTACCGAGATATTAAAATGGTTAAGACCTAGGAAATTTATTGTGTCACAGAATTTTCTGCTATCGGTATAATGATTAACATGTCACCGATGTCTCCCCATGAAAATGTTTGAAATCACCGAGTGTGAGAAAATAAATAAGAGATACAATGTTATTTCTATAGAACCCTCTGTTCTCTTACATGATTTTAATAGGTAAGGTTTATGAAGTCTTATGAAGAAATTCTTTAAAAATCTGATTGTCTTTCAGCGTTATTGCAACAACAGATTTTTCACACTGTAGTCAAATTATTGTACCTGTTAACTATATGAACTATTGTGTGGGGTCGTACAAATTTGCACCTGCATTTCATTAATATATATGAAAATAGATAAATTGGTAATTTAATTATTTTGTCAGAAAATACACATGATAGTGGCGAATAGTTTTCTATAAAGTATATAATATATTCAAAAGTAGAAGTAGGAATTTTTAGTAGCACACCCGTCTTCTCTGTAGTGTTAAAAAGATGTAATAATATGTTATGCCTAGAAATGTAATAAATTGTATCACACAGCTCCTTTTCACACGTAATATGAAATTGTAATTAGAATAAAATGTTGGTACCAGAATTTTGTAGCGTACTACTATTCTTGCATTACTTCACAGTTTATGTTATAAATTAATTCATTTAAAGCGCAATTCTCTTCAACCTTTCCATTCCTATTAAACATATACACAAACTTATGATTTCCAAACAATGTAATAATATAAATTAATTAACAACTTTTAGTACTCAAACATAAATGTTGATACCAGAAAGCTTGATTGATCAACTAACTATAAGTTTCATGTTCGGTTAATGACGAGCCATGTTAGAAAATGGCTGTTATAATATTGTTAATTAGAAATACTTTTTCTATATGTAACATTTCAATTTCATAGAGTACGTATTCAATACACGCTCATATGACCTATGCATGTTCTTTTCGGCGCTTGTGAATACCGCACTTTATATAATTACAATCCGTTATAACCCGGTATTGCCCGAAATTCTGATACAGGTAAAATTTCAAAAATGAATTCTTAATGTCTCTGGACTTATCTGGCCATCTTATAAGACCTAAGACTAGGTCTATTAAGATGAGCAGACAACTCCACACAACATCTTTCGCCATCCGTCTTAAGGGAGTATTCTTGTCAAGAAATTAAAAAAAATCAATTTTTTTGTTGTATATTTCGTAAGTTTAGACATTCAAAATTATGTCCTCAAGAATTTTTAAAAATTCCAATTATTCACCGAGATACAACGATTTCGGTGACGCGGCAAGTAAGTGGTCCGACCGGAACAAATCAAACAATAGAGAATAGACGTTGCCCGACTACCTATGGATGGTTTACCCGATTTTTTTTACTTTATATACTTTTTTTTATACTTTATATAATATATATTTAACCAATATGAACATTTTATGTTCATATTAGTTCAATATGAACATAAAATGTTCATATTGAATTATATATATATCAGATAAACATATAATATAAATTCAATGTTTATCTGATATGAGGTTTGTTCATGTTTTGCTCTCGTATTGAAATAGCATGATCTATCGACGCAATAGGACACTTTTAAAAACGTATGACGAGCCCTAACTTTTCCAGTGACCGTCCATTTTTTCTTACTCTCTTCAAGCAACTTGCCAAATGTACGTGTGAATAGAATAACTTAGAAGTAGAATAGTATGTTATGTAATCTAATAATCATGAATTTCAAATATGATGAACGAAAGGTGTTTGGTACTAATACTTGAACGAAATAATATCTAATACCCCCTCTTCCTACCTTAGAAGGCTCCAGATATTCCGTAACCAGACGAGACTATTCTGAAACGTTCGATGGAGGTATTGATTCTAAAAATACTTTAAAGTTCGGGTTCATGATAAGATATATATAAAAGCAGACCAGGCCAGAGTAGTGTGAATAGAAGAGTGTGGCGTCCTTAACTTCCTGTCTATCCGACCACGTATTGGCAAGTTAGCTTTTAATTAAAAATATTTTTTAATCAGGATAGGGAAGTGGGAAGCTATCTATGTTTTGCGTCATATCCTAAAGAGTAATTGTATAAAATTTAGAACAAATGACATTCAGTAAAGAATTATACACGTTATATAATTAATCTGTAGGTGTTTAATGCAGCCTATTATAAATTGACAATTTAACATCTGGAATGGATAGCATTAAATTTCAATCACAAATATATTGGCGAAGATTTTACCTATTCAAAATTTGGTTTAGATCGGTTAAAATACAAATGATTGTGTAGAAAACAGACAAACTGACAGAATTTTAGTTTTATAGATAATGACTCGCGTAAATTTATTAAATAAGTAAGATATCTGAAATAATTAAATTATAATTTTCTGGATCCAAAAACCATCAAAGTGATCTTATGAAAAGCAATATCCTCCGCATGAGACCACAGAACCACAGACATTTCCGTGAGCAGAGACCGAGACACGCTACTTCACAATTTAATTATAAGCCAATTTCCTAATACCAACAACCATAATAGGAGTACAATGTTGTCATAAAGTCCGTGCTCGCGGTTGATATATGATGAGATGAGCAACAGAGATTGGGCAGATTCAATTGAGAATTTTTGCGTACACGTCAAATGTGTTTCTCACATGTAAAATAAACAATAAAAACAAAAAAATAAAAAAATAATACATAAGAATCGCTTTAATACTTTATTCACTGTTTACTAGAATATTCTATGTTCTATATATGTTCTAGTAAATAGTGAATAAAGTATTAAATTATTATTCTTTTATTTATTTGTTTATTTTACATTTGTTATTATAAATTACTAATAACTGCCATACTAGGTAAAACCTATTCTGTAGCAGTTATTCTCGTTTGATAGTTGTGTAATAGTAACAAATAATAATAATAGAGAAGTTTAAACGTAAAAATGAAAGCAGAATAAATAGAAGTAATATATACAAACATAAGAATACATAAATCTAAAAGAAAAGAAAATTTACCTACGAAATTAAGATAAAAGTTACATTATACACAAGAGGCAAATAAAAGATTATAAATTGTATATTCACGAGTGATAAATTGTTAAATAGTGTAATTTAAATTAAAGCGTTAAATTTAATAGTTCGTAAGTGCAGTCTTGCACCCCAAACAAAGTTATACCACAGTATACTAAGAACAGTAATAGGTCTTCATACAAACTGGCCGCTACCCATTAGAATGTGTGCGTGCGTGCTCGGCGCCATGTGCGCACGCACTGTGACGCACACTTGGACATAAAATATGGGGGCATAAGGCGGCAGCTGTAAGGGCCGTGCCTTCGGTGCCATTCGCGCTCGCAGCCGCCGCTTTAGAAAAAAATGCGCTTCCTGAAAAGAATGCCTTTTTTGTGTTTGTGGTGCTTTACTAAAAAGGTGTGTTGATTATCACAAAGACTGTGAGTTTTTAAAAGTCAACATTGATGTTAATCAGCGTTCTTGCAATTTAAGTGCAGAAACTAGGTATACTAATTACATAAATATTCGGGTTTCGTTATTGTATGTAACAAAACGAACTTCTGGACTCCCTCGCGTTTTCTGTAAATGGTCTCCGTGAGAAGACCAAGGCCGACGTTTCGACACGGTATCACGTGCCATTGTCAAGGCTAAAAAGGCCTCAAAAGTTACGGAATAGCCGTACTTGTTCGCGGGTGACATGAAAGTCTCCCACCAATAAGGCTGTCGTAATAAGGATGGCGACGATTTAGTTACACTGAACAGAACTCGAAGTACGACTGGTGGGAGACTTTCATGTCACCCGCGAACAAGTACGGCTAGTCCGTAACTTTTGAGGCCTTTTTAGCCTTGACAATGGCACGTGATACCGTGTCGAAACGTCGGCCTTGGTCTTCTCACGGAGACCATTTACAGAAAACGCGAGGGAGTCCAGAAGTTCCTTTGTTACTACATATATAATATATATATATATATATATATATATATATATATATATATATCGTCAGAACGATAATCGCTGTTAATAACAATTGCTGTCTCGTTAACCCAGATGACAGGACAGTATGAGCTTTTCTCGATCTATAAAACTTTCAGTAAGACCCATAAGAAAGCCTACATTTTCAAAATAAAATTTATTCTTCTGGGAAAATTCGATCTATTCGTTCGGCACTTGTCTGCAATGTAACGGATTAATTCTGACTAAGAATCCAATTAATAAGTTTTCCTATTACGCCGGTAAAATATATAATTTTGTCAATTGCAGGTATTCAATTATTTGCCTATTTAAGAACAGATTGACGTTTTTAATTATTTATTTATCGTATGAAAAAACAATTATTTTGGAAATCTATCATTAAGTCATGTAGATTTTTTTTAAATAGTGAATATGATGAAATTGTTTTAAATATTTGAAGTGTTTACTTAAACCAGCTATATCGTAGGTCGTAAAGCCTATAGACACCCAAAAAGATTTACTTACCTACTTTCCCATATTAAAAAACTACGAGACATCTATAATGAATCTTGATTATATAATTTTTATTTAAACTTTGTTGTATAGGCACGTTATAAGTTATTTATTACTACTTTTCATAAGCTTGTGGAAAGACAACAAAAGTATTACGCTATTAGTGTGTATGGGTTTTCGATAAATGTTAATTTGTAATCTATTATTATTTACTCTGATAGAGACAATAGACGTTAGACAATAGTGCAGTCTATAAAATAAATTGTAAAGATTGTCAAGCTTCATATATTGGACAGACTGGAAGAAAAATATAGACAAGTATCGAAGAACACTTGGGAGTAATCAAAACATTAACATCACGCCACGCAAGAACTGAAGGTCATCGTTTCGACAGTGAAAGTGTAGAATTAAAACACATTTGTAAAAAAATTAATGAATCTCTATATCTTAGAAAATTTGATATCTTAAAAAAGATAGTGATTAATTGTAATATAAATGTAATTAATATTCGAACGCCTCCTTTAACGTCCCCAATTCTGCGCTCTGTGACCGCGCCCCTACACTTAGCCGACTCTAATTTCCCCTCTACTCCTCACGTCGCACAGTGGTCGGAAAAGACAATCTGAGCGAGCGAAATTATTTGAGTGTTTATTTGTATTCTTTACCCATTAAATAATAATAATAAACCAATTTAAAGATATAAAAAATAAAATAAATGTAGTATTAAAAACTTGATTACACCACCTAACCACATTTTATATTTAATTTTAAACTTGTCTTTATGACGTCCACAATTGATTCACTTTCGAAGTATTTGTCCAAAAAAAATTAACAAAGTTTTTTTATGATACCTTGTTGTAATAATCGCCCTTAAAACAGCTTTTTTTACTTCCTTTAAAAAAGTCTCGCTCCATTAACCATGCTCCAAACAGTTTTTTCCTTGGTAATCCAAGAGCTGGAAAATAAATAAATTCTGAATACAGGCGTACCGAAGTGCACTCAGATTGATTTTAAATCTGTAGCCAAGGTATTAGAGAACTATAGTTTGCAACAATTAGAATCAATACAGGTCAATCCCAGTTTTGGCAGTCTAAGGCATGCAGAAAAAAATTACGATATTTTGTTAAAAACAAATCGTGGCCTTGTAGAATATTAATTGAATAAAAATGTGGATTATATTAAAAAAAAGTTAGTTTATCGATTCCATAGTTCGAAGAACAAAATTCAAAAATATAAACACATCACTTTGGTACAAACACTCGTATCCGACTGACAATAACTCAACTTTATTTTTTTGCAACAACATGTCACTACCTGCTCGACTAGGTACGAGGGGTTTATTCTAGATAATTAACTATGAGTGGGACTTTATTACCCAAGGAACTAAGTTTATTTCACTGCATATGTTTTATTTTTATTACGACTTTCGTTTTTTGAATTTTGCGCACACAGAATCTAATTTACAACCTTTGTGCGTCGTCCTTTTGTCTAAAGTTGAGTATCAGAAATATTACTGAAGATAATACGTCAGCACCAAAAACATTATAATTGTTATATCACCTCAAAATAATTAACTTAAAAATATCTTATCTAACTTTGTTCTAAATATCTGTCAATTTTTTAAATGGTCTATGAAATTAACACCGTGCTTTTACATTATATGTTTAATAAACTGTTAAGATTTCTTAATAAATAAATAAATAAATAACAAATAATGAACGTAAAATGTGTAATCTTTTTTTAATATAACTTAAAATGGCCTATCACAAATTTACATTAAAAAAATACATTCGTATACAAAAAAATACTTTAATTGTAATAACTAACTCATTATAAGTGTGGTACAAAGATTAAATAAAAATTATATTTTAAATTAAAATGTTCCATCATGACGCAACTGCCAATTAATTCAACGATATGCATTTCATTATTAACATTACCTGTGATGTATTTCTAATAATTAAAGATTTTTTTTAAGTGGTGATTTATCGCATGAAGCAACATAAAATTTTTAGTTAAATTCTACAATGCAACCGATTCAGCAAGGATCACTTAACCGTACATTCGCAAAATATATTTGTGATAGAGTAAATAATTAACATATTAATTTAAATTGGATTAAACACGCAGTTCTATATAAATAAAAATTTTCGTTTGTACAAAATCGTTCATCTCTGAAAGTTCTTCACCGATTGCTTTGAAATTTCGGCACAATGTTGCATTTAAATACGAGAATGTTTTTGTATACCTAATTTGTTTTCATATACCTACTATTTATTTATATAAATAAAAATGTATATTTTCGATTGCGCAAAATCATAAATCTCCTAAATTCTTTTTGACACAATGTTGCATTCGAATTCGCACAAATTATTTGTAAAAGGCGCAGGTACCCATCCTTCCAATATTGATAAATATTTAGATATAACCCTAGACATACTATAAATATAGACTAGTCACTAAAAAACAAATCTGATACATCTAGTTTCTGCTGTCTTCTATTACGTACTAAAAGTATCAGTCAGAAAGAGATAGAAATTATTTTCATATCCACGTATAAGAAAAGCCAATAAAACATAATGTTTAAGAACGAATACATATGAAGTTGCAGTGAATTGCGGTATTGACTCTGTGGCATTTTCTTATTGTATTAATATATATATAAATATTTATTGTAAAATATCTTTTTTGACCTCCTTGCTTCCGTCAATAAGGATATTTTACGGTCTTGAATATTTAAAATCCAAAATTTCTTGAATATGGCTTTGCTTTCTTCCCATTAAATATTAATCAAATTTTTATCTAATAATAATCGAAAACCTCAAATTCGTCCTTACTTTCAAGAAATTAACATTTTTTATCAATTGTGACATTTTATAATGAATAATCGAATTTCTGCTTGGTACACCCTGACGTGGTTGCTATCCACATTTTTTCGTATGGCCATACTCGCCTCGCTAGATACAAAAGGCTTTCTCTGTGGAAAAGGTTTGCGTGAGCACGGGCGACAGGAGTTGAGAGGACCGCCCGCTATGAGATAGCTTGTATGCTAGGCAGAGATACCATCTTTATTTGTCGACTTTCTTGACTATTGTATGTTCTATCCGGGCGGTCCATTTGCTCCACGAGGCCAGACTGAAGGTCGGTTTCTGGCAGAAAGGCGATAGGCGGTCTACAAAAACGCGTTGGAAACAAGGAAAAAACCCCGGACTTTCATCACTCTAGCGGATGGAGACTTGCCACGGACCTTTGCACCGGGTCGCCATCTGACATTTCTTCCGCATCAGCCTGGCTCCAGCACCAATCTCCACGTAAGTACACCAAGTAACATCCATCACCTTTATTTAGGGAATCTCGGACCATTTTAAACCCTGAAGAAGCGTCATTATTCAATCAAATTTTTCAAGAAGCCTTCGCATCCTCCGCCAAACTTGGATCATTTTCGTGCATCGTCACCAAATTTCAAAATTTAGATCCTAATTAAAACTAATATAGATCTTTATAATGTTAACTTAGCTTCACGTAAAAGTGTATATTGTTCGGGCTCCATCATAAAATAATATGTAGGATTACAAATTTTTGGCATTTAAACTCTAATCTGCCTTTCAGTGCGATTTTAATTTATTCATGTTTCGCACCATTCAAGCTTTTAAAAATGATGTTTCATTTTCAAAATAGAATCTATTTAAATACTAATGATGTCAATAAATTGAAGTAAATTTTATATCAGTTTCTCCTATAAGAGAAGTTTTATGTAGTTAATGTTAATCTCAAGATTAATTGCATTCACGTTCGAATATAGTTTGTTATTTAAATCTATCTGTAAACCTAGGAATAAACTTCGATAAATATGATAAATTTTAATACCTACTTTCGATGTTATTGTGTTTATTTTAGATTATCCGTTCACATTCCAATTTAGTTTTTTAACATAATTTCTCTTAAATCCTAGCAAACAACTTTGATCAACCTGAAGGAAAATTCAAAGTGACCTTTGGTGCAACTACGTGTTATTTAAAATACCTCACTTACCTTCAAAATAGCATTTATAGTTATAATTCTTCTGAAATTTAAAACATTAGCTTTTGACAAAAGGAGAGAGATCTAAGTTGCTTCTGATCCAGTTCTATTATACAAATTAGTTCCATTTAAAATTGTACCTTTCAACAAAAAAATATAGTTTTTTTTATTATAATTCTTCTGAAATTTTAAACGCTAGCTTTTGTCAAAATAAGCGTAATCTAAGAGCTTTTGATCCACCTCCTTATGGAAAGTTGGTTTTGTTACAATCTACCGGGATATTAGGACCCCAACTTGCACTAAATTATATGAAATTTTAAATTACCTTTATCTGCGGCAATGAGTTTATTGTTCAAATCAGTAGAGTTTTAATACATTAAATTTGGCCTAAAATATAGAATTATAGCTACCTCAACTTACATTATTTATTTTAGAATCTCAAATTACCCTCATCTGCAGCAGGTAAGTTTCCTACTCAAATTTAGGGAGTTTCAAATACATCGAACCTTAATCATGATGCTATTCCATTTTTCATTGTTATTTTTATAATTTATATTGTTTCTAAAACCTTAGCTTCTTACGAGGAAGTTTGAGATAGTGTTCTACTTTTACAACGTTGATTTTATCATTTATTTATTTCCTAAACCCCAGCTTCCTCCTAAAAAGATGGAGATATTAAAGTTTTCACTGTTACTTTAATTGTTATTTCACTCTCAAGCATCAGCTACTTTCTAGGAAGTTTGGGATAGTATTCTGCTTTTAAAATGCTATTTTAACAATTTATTTATTCACCAAACCTCAGCTTCTTCCTAAGAAGCATAAGATGTTACCTTACTTTATTTTCTTGTTCAGTTGCAATATTCAGTCACCTTGTGAGTCACAATAAATTATAAGTTGATCCCATGACTGGATATACTTGGTTTTACTGTAATTTCCGCATGATCTGATCCCTGGAGAAAACAGATTCCATGAGCGAACGATTTCCACGCCCACCCTGAGCCAGTTGGTGAAGAACGAGGAACTCGGAGTGCATTCGGCAGGACGTCAGGTCCTGGACGAAGGCACCCAACTTCGATTATCTATATATATATTTTTATATATATAGATATATATATAATATAATATAACACTTGTATAAGACCACTTTTGAGTTTATGTATACACTACTAGTTTCGAGAACTACAGATGTTCTCATTTATTCTCATAGGTGAGATTATAAATTCTCTTCTCACCATATATTCATTGAATTTTATATAAATCAATCATGTCATTCTACAAAGTTAATGCCAAATCAATCAATAATATGAAATCAATGGAACGTAATTGCCATATCAATTAATAATATTGTTTAGTCTGCCAAAAATGTCTGCCTGTCAAAAATATTTTGCCTTTTAGTGTTAAGCTTGACAGCGGTTCATGCAAATCGCTTAACAGTTATATTGGCATCCCCGAAAAAAAAAAACCAATCAAACACATGTGATTTTTCCAATTAATTTTACCCGACGCTTTTAGGATTAAGCATTCAATTCAAATTTTGATTTCTAGCACGGCTGGTAGTTGTGGCTATAGAAAAAGCGCTTATGTAACTTCAAAAGTTAAATCCTCGAATGTGCATCTATGTTCACAGTTATTTGTGTGATCGTTCTGTATAGCAGATATTTGCTTTGTAAATAGTCTATATTTATAGTACGTCTATGGATATAACATTTTTCAAATTCAAATTTTTTAACAACATTCGGTTGTCTTTGCTTAAATAAAACGTTTGAACCAATGAGAAAGTGCAGCCAATCGTATCGCGATATCTATAACTATAAAACTCAATGTCCGTCTGTTCTCTATACAAATCTACACCATTTGTCCGATTCTAATCAAATTTTGCATACTTATGCTTTAGGACATTTTACCCCTTCCATTCTATCCCTTCCCCTCCCCTGATTTCCCCACCCCTTATATTTTCAATGCAAATTTCAATTGGACTTACTTTAGGACCCGGCGGGTAAGAGAGTGATATTTCCCCCTCCCTTTTCACCCCTTTCCTTCCTCTTGATCTATTTTCAATGCAGATACCGTTCCAACGATAGGACTCAAAATTTGCAAATTTATTCTTAAGGAGCTGGCAGGTAACATTGACACATTTTACCCATCCACTTTTACCCCTTCTTCTGATCTATTTTCAATGCAGATCTGTACCGTTTGAACGATCGGACTCAAAATTTGGAAACTTCTTCTTTAGGACCCGGCGGGTAACTCAGATGACATTTCCTTCCTCCCCTTTTACCCCTTCCCTTCCCTCTGATACAATTCCAGTGCAGACCTGTACCGTTCGACCGATCGGACTCAAAATTCGCATTATTCTTCAGGACCTGGCAGGTAACGAAGGCGAAATTTCTCTCTCCCCTTTACCCCACTCTCTCCCCTGTTATATTTTCTGTACCGTAAAACCGATCTGACCCAGATTTTGCATACTTATTTTTCCAAGACCCGGCGGGTAAAAATAACATCTTTTTCCTCCTCCTTTCTTACCCAACTCCCACACCTGATATATTTTTTGTACAATTTTTTTTTATATAGAGATGTGAACACGGAATACGTGTAACATCAATATTCTTACTATTTTTAAACTAAGCTAAACGCTTGTGCTATGAAAATAGGACTAACTTGCTAGTCTGGAGTGAGGTTCGAACCCGCAACCTTTGGATCACGAGGCGAGTGTCCTAACCACAAGACCAACAAGTTACTCATATCAAATCAGATCAAATCTACAACGTTTGCCGACCTAATCCAAATTTTTCATTATTTTTCTTTAGGTCACGGCGGAATACAAAGGTAACAATTCCTTCCTGGAAATCTCATCCATCCCAGCCTAGATTAAATGAACTCTTTATTTATTAGAGACTTGCGAGACAATGAAACTTTTATGTTCCCCTACAAACTTATTTTTAACTAAATCCTTAAATCGAGCAACGCTAAGTACGAATTGCTATAAATATATAAAAATGTAAATATTCGTTTGTTCAAAATTTTAAATCTCCGAAAGTTCTTCACGGATTGACTTTGACACAATGCTGCATTCGAATATGCGCATGTTTTTATATACCTACTACGATTTTATGTACCTACTATTATACAGATGTCAAATTTGTGACAGGTAAAGACATGCTTTTTTTGAAAAGCAGCAAAATTGAATACTCACAAGCATTGTAAAATTAAACATATTAGAAACGTGCTCTTTCTATTTTCTTTCTTATCCATTTAATAATACTGAGCCATAGCGATGCGTGGCTGTGTACAGTTAGAGATTTTTAAAAGATGTACAGTTTGGATGATATATAAGTATTGAGAATATTCTTGTACAGGCAAACCATGAAATCAATTAAATTTGTCTTTTGTACAGCTTTTTTTTAAAGAGAATTAAATTAAAATCTACCATTACTGATGATATATTCATGATTAAAATAGAAATATGCAGTATATGCACTACACAGGTTGCTAACATTGGAAGCAATTTATATTAGCTATAAAATAGAGGCTAATAATTTGCCATAAGCTTTCGGATAAAAATAAGATGTATTGCTCTACTTACATTCTATGCTTTAAAAATTCTTTTCTTTTTATTCGTTTTTAAGTTTTGATTGCAAAGAACATCCCCATAATTCTCAATCCTTTTTATATTTCTATTTTTATTTTTTCTTCAACAATTATATAATTTTTTTTTTTTTTTAATTTAAAAATTAAATAGAGATGCGAACATGATTTACATGTTACGATAAGTTACATGATATCTTCTTTTTTTACCCTAATGGTATGTTCGAAAGTTAGAAATTTGATGAGTTAAGTTATCAAAGAGCTAGTGTTAGCTTAGAATAATTAACACCATAAAAATGTATATGTTATCTGAAATTATCCAAACAATTAGTATGTAGATTCGATTAAACAACATAATAATTTATTTGAAATATTGAAAATTCGAAAAATACCAAACTGTAATTGGTTGGAAATTTGAAATCGCCATAGCCGATAATGGAAATGATGTTGCGAGCCAAAATTAAAATAGACAGGAGAAGGTGTGAAAATTTTACCAAGCCAGACGGTAGGTACTGAAAATGGATTATCTGCTTTATGACTGAGAAAATATTACTCGGATAATGTAAACAGAAAATGCGGGCATTTTTCAAAACTCAAATTTATATGAATGGATAATAAAGAGTACTGTCACTGGATCGCGGTGGTGGGAAATAAATAAAGCACTCAAAATAATTAATGTTTTATTTAACACAAATGACTGAACATTAAATTAAGTACTATATTAAATTAATATACAATGAGTCTTAATTACATAACTGGAGCAGTATTATTGGACTAATTGTCACTATCGAGGAACTTATAGAATATTCGCATGTCTATGAATTCGCAATAGATCGCCGTTCATTTTTTCTGTTATGTCTGGTTTCCACCAAACCTCAAAACAAAATTGATGTCGCTTGCGCGCATATTTTTTATACTTTTGATTTTCTAGAAGTTTCTGGTATATTCTCGTATATTCCAGACCTTACTCCAATTTACTGTAAAATGTCCATAGTGCTGGTAAATCCTTGATTAAGTGTAATTCTTTATATTTCTAGCCTCAGGTAAAAAATACTTAGACCCCAGTTAATCAAAAGGTTGCACGTGCTTGATGTTAACAAATTAAAAATTAAAATAAATCTCAAACATAGTATGTGTGAAAATGCATCTCAATCCAGGCTGAGGATCAGTTTTTGGACTGTAAATTCCAATACAAGTGGTATAACTAGCACCAATGCAGTGATGCGGCGAGTTTGAGAATCCAGCAGTTCCACTTTGAGCAATGCACCATCGCTGAACATACATTGATGCGGGTATCCGAGGCAAATTTGAGGAATACGTCAGAACAGAAATATGGGGAAGGTAACTGCGGGTTGTTTGTCAATAATGAGGATTCATCACCAGAAACTGAAGGCTTGCAGTGCGCAATGAAGATACGGTACCAACTTAAAGATAATAATGGTGCACGTTGTATATTTAAGCTGTCTGGAGAGACAAGTCAGTGTTCGAATCTTTTTGAAAAAACTACAGCTAAACAGGCTTTCAATTAATTTGAAAGCATGTTTAGCTATACATTTCCTTAAAAATAGAACGTCTTAATATTAACACAATACCGGAATAGCACTAAAGTTTCCCTGCAATAATCTTTGGTACACCGAATATTCTGGTAAATACGTAATAATTCAAAAGAATATCATATTTACGTAAATAAGGAATATTGCTAAAAAAACTCCACTTTGAAAAATAAAATATAGAAGTATCTTTACCACTTGCGAATTCTATGCATAATGTTAATGAGAAAAAAATAACAAAACATCTCCAGCAGAAACCAGTGAAATATATGAAATGTTCTTGATTCAAAACATATAAAAAAAACTTAACTTAACTAAACTATAACTTAGAAAAAAAAGATAATGTGTGGATATTCTTACGATGGAATTGGTGAACGTTGCATTGTGTAGAGTGATCACTTAAGCCAGCTCATACAGGTTGTAAGCCCCGAGCCATCGTACAAGAAACTTCCATCCATTTTCTCATATAAAAACAGCTTCATCTCTGTTAGACTTCTGTAATTTTTCCTTAATTAATTAATCATCTCCCTGGGGACCAAATCTAGTAGCTGTGAACATACTTTCATATAAAAATATTTTTAAAACAATTACTTTTCTTTTCGAAACTGGACCATAAGATGATCATTAAATTTGTACCCATATCAATACAGCTTATTTTTGATAGCCGTCTATACATCTTAAATGCTTTCAAGTCACTTCAGCATTGTTTCACTGAGGATCCAAGACAAATCTGTTTTTATTTTATTTGTATAAATATTTGTTTATGAAATTCAATAAATAAAATCGTATTTTGGCTTCAATAATAATCAAACATCCATAAAAACCCTACTTTTAGCCATTTATATCCACTTGCAACTGGAAGACATTATTTATTTTACGTTTTCTGACGATTTGGTTCCTAACCCGACACACTCGTATTAGTAGTATACTCGCGTTGAACGTCGCTACTAAATATATATAAGTTTCCTGGGTGGATAGAGTGACAAATATTGAAGTTTTCCGTCGGAAAAAGACCGAGAAGTACCGCGAACAAGACAAAAAAGCTTGCTATCTCGGACACATACCAAAATGTAGTCTAAACCAACTCATCATCCAGCGGATAATAAGTGACAAAAGAAGCGTAGGAAGACGCCGCATCTCATGGCTGCGTAACTTGAGGAAACGGTATAAACGTAATTCGATTGAGTTGTTCCATGTGATGGTAAATAAAATCGAAATCGCCAGAATGATCGCCGACCTCCCATATGAGATGGCACCATATGAAGAAGGCTAAACATATTTGTTGCAATGTTTTCTCGTGTTTTCGTAATACATGAGAGAAAAGATTTTTTATACATTGAGTTCTTGCTGTTGTAGATTATAAGTATTTGTCCATGTAGCGCTTGGTAAAAGATCGGTCAAAGTGTCAAAACCAAAATTTATTTTGGTCGCTCTCCTCTAAGTGAGGAATGCGTTAGTAGTAGTATAGAGCAAACTATAGGTCGCGACCCACTGGTGGGTCGTGAGCGAATATTAGGTGGGTCGCAGTCACAACACCGCGCAACACGTTTAGGTCAGCAGCTCTGGTATAATCTGTTCCAAATTTGATTTTCAAAAAAACCCATAATAAACAATTTTTTGCAATACTACCTTTCTCATTTTTGGGTTTCATATCTACCATATGCGTCGGAATCTCCATACAACTTACTGAGTTGTATGAAAAAACCATTATAAATTTGAAAAATCCAAAATTATACTATAATTATTATTATTTTTTAACGAAAATTTGATAGATCTTCTTGATCGTCACCACGAGTCTACTTGGAAAGTTTCAGCTCGATTGAATCACGGGAAAAGGGTTAAAAATCGATCCAAATTTTTTTTGTAAAACAAGCAGTCAAGCAGACGCCACGAGTTAAAAGAAAGGTAGTAAAAAGGGTCCCACTTTTCATATGATTTGCATCACTAGAATGCACTATTTTATCTACTATTTCTCATCCAATGCTATCTGTGTATAAATCTGTTACGTTTTGTTAGCTAACGATTATTTTTTTGTCTTTTTTGCACTTAGTTGAAGACCATATGTTTCGGATGAATTAAATATTTGTGTCAGTAGTATTCGGAGACCTTCCACGAAGTCTAGAATCACAGTAGGTACCTTCCGCGTAGAAAATATCATACTCGACATACGAGTTTAATTCGTTCCGAAACCTTTCTCATATCTCAAAGCAATTTTTGCCATTGAAATTAATTGAAATGCCATTAATCCATTCCAGCCCCCAAAATGCCACCCCAGTTGTTTTTAATAAATATAAAAAAAATATTTATTGAGTATTAAATGATAAATATTATAAAATTAAAATATAATAAAAGAGAATATAAAGAAATAAACTGATTTTTTAAGTATTACTTAATTTTCGTCACTGTTTTTCTCTTCACTGGTCTTTGTCTTTTCGCCACGCTTTTCTCACTTACTTACTCAGTTACTTAATTTTCTTCACCGTTTTTCTCTTCACTTACTTTGCGGCTGCAGGCCGTTTAAAAAATAACATGTCCAAGGAGGTTTGTTTCTTCCTCCCTTTCATGTTGCGGACATGAGTTAGGCAAGTGTCATTAAATAGCTCCGATAGCGTATAGCGATAGGGGTGTTTCTTTTCCACAAAATGTAACGAGTGCGCTCCACGGATCGTAGGTATCTTAAAAAACTCGTATGTTTATGTAGAGGTACCACTGTAATGACTTCCCACGTATTACGAAGCCCTCCTATGCTTTAAAAGTAGCTTCCTCGAAAAAAATATATATAACTCTACTTTATAATAATAACGGTCCCTAAAACCTTTTTTAGTAAAGTACTTTGGAAAAATAATAAAAATAATAAGAAAAATAATAGTTTTGTTAGGTAACTTGTTGAAACTAAGGAAATAACTCTACACAAACCTTTTAAACATCATTTAATAAGTTTATAAAAATATCAGGTAGAAGGTATGCTGAAGAAGTGATCCGCCCTTGACCTCTGAATTGGCAAAAACTATTTATATAATTATAAAGTATACTATAATAAAAATATATTTATTTTTGTAAGTACTTAAATTCTTATCTTAATTTTGTATCTGTATTTTCTTATCTTTTCTCTTAGATTTAGGTATTCCTATGATTTACTTTAAATTCTCATCTTGATTTTGTATGTATATTTTCTTTTCTTTTAATTTTCTTTTAGATTTAGATTCTTTAATTGTCATTTTTTACTACTACATAAATACCATATGAGAATAACTGCCACAGAACAGGTTTTTACCTAGTGTGATAGTTATTAGTTGTAATAACTAATGAAAATGTAAATAAACAATAAATAAATAAAAAAATAAATAAAATAAGAAATTAGAAAGAGTATATTTCCTCGTATTCGAATATTCTTCGAATTTGAATTTGAATTTTTTTAATTTTCTCCTCAACTTTCGAAACACCTAATTTTGATAGACGTACCCAGGTATTTAATAAAATGGAAAATTTAAGATAATTTAGAAGAAATATTTGTTATTATCTTAAAAATCAGAAAAATATAAAACAATAATCCATATAAAAAATGTCAATTTGAGTAATAAAACATTACGTAGATTTAATGTATCCAGATGTTCCTCAGTTCGGACTATTCAGTTTTCAACGAGGGGAGGAGGGAATAGGCATGGATCTGAGTTACATCTATAGGTAAAATGCATAGATGAAACGTAGAGATGAAATATATAGACCAATTGCAATGGCCTTTGAATCTCGCAAAGATCTGTTGCTGACCTCGCCTATTCAAATTGATTTTGTGTGGTTATTATATAGTGTACCCTTAGCTTTCAATAAATCAACATATTGAAACATATCTTGTAGGTTTGCGATGTCCGTTAACTTGTTTGTATTATTCTATTTACTCTTTAAGGCCAGAGACAATTGACATGTGATTTTACCGATGTATGCTAAATATCTCCAGGATTAAAAATGTTACCAATGAAAGCCCCTGAAAATGTCAAGAGAAAAGTATCAACTCTGTGAAATATATACAAGAAAACTGAGTTCTCAATTAATGAATTCATTAAGCTGAGAAAGCAGCCAAAGTGTAAGTTTTCTTGGCTACATGTTTTCTTCTTCTTCTTTTATTAGATCCTTGGTCTGTATTGACAGGTCAGTTTTAGTCCCGTGCGAGGACGTCGACGAGCTCTTTCTCCACCTTTTGAGCGGTCTCCCTGGTGGTCGGCGCCCATTTGGAATCCCGCGCATCTCGGCTCTGGGAATTCTTGTCTGGTCCATTCTCTCCACATGGTCCCTTCAGAAACGTCTTCTCTGCGTGCTCTATCGTACATTGTCTTATATTGCGAAAATTTTGCGGATTTCCGCATTAGGTACTCTGTATCTGAGGGTCTTGCCCGCATTGGGTCTCAGGGTCTTCATCTCGGTAATTCTGAGAAGGTATTTAGTTTACACAGCATAGCATGTTTATATATTCTAACTTTTCTTTCCACTAGCATATTCTTATGGGTCTATACAGTATATCTTATCCGGAGATAACCACTGCTTGGTTTGTCTGTCTTTGACTTTGTTATACAGATCGCTGTAACTATATATCTCCATCCCAAGATACTTAAATTTCATAACCTATTCTATGGGTTTATTGTCTACGAACAGTTTACATCTACACTGTATGTAAAACTTTAAGGTTTAAGGCTCGGTGTTCAACATGAATGCCATTTTATAATTCGTATAATTAATAGCTAAAATAAAAATGAAAATAATAAAAAAAAGCCTTCGATACGAGACAGAACACAAAAAATAAGAAGAAGAACTGATTTTTGAGCCAAGGCAAAAATTTTAAATTAAAATGCTTCTAAAACATACACACATACAACTCACTGCAGTTATAATTTGTAAAACTGCACTATTGCTAGGTAATTATTTTCAAACATATTTCGTCTCTTTTTGTCGATTGGGTAGAGGGATTTTGTATATTCTTTATAACAAAAGTTAATTTTTTATGCCTAGGTGTATACACTAAATTAATAATTGAAATAAAATAACTTTGTTAAAACCACTTATTTATTGAAAAAAAAAAATCAACATGTTTCGAAGCCAATGGCTTCTTCGTCAGGATAACAAAAATTATATTTAAAAATCGAAGTATTGATCAAAATATTAAAAATTTGATTTGAATATTTCAATTGTTAATAATAAAATTGATTTTAACATATTTCGTAAAGATACATATACAGTAGGGTGTGTCACTTTTTTCAACTTTAGATTTTTCAAGTTTAATAGTTCTCAAAAGTTGCATTTTTATATGTTATTAAATGCTGTATTTACAGTTTTCCTTAATACTAGTACTAAGGAACCTTAAGACCACCTTAAGACTAGCTAAAAGGCCTTAAAATATCGAAAAAGTTGCAAAATAACGTTCCAATCAGAACGATATATTTTTTGTATTTACCAATTGTCTTAGTAATTAAATGCTTTTTTCTAATAATAATATAGCCAGCATAAGGAAAACGCCATATTTAAGTTCATTTTGATAATCTGTTAGCTTAAATACCTACCCCCGTTCGGGCAATTTCGGCTTGTTTCGGGTCGCGCTCCCGTTATGCGTGCCTCATTAGGTCAGACTCCATACCGAACGGTTGTATTTATTAGCTTACTTGTTTTGAACCGTCGTAAAGTTTCTACATATTATACGTAATAAATTTAAGTGTTTAATTCATTCGTGAAACGAATCACAGTGGCATCGAATCCGTCAAGTTCAAAAGAAACCAGAGGTCGTACGAAATTACGTATTTTTGAGAAATATCCCGAAAAATTCAAAAGTACTATATTACCAATTTATGGATATGTTTAACGACATTATGAGTGGGCGCGTCATGAAATGAAACAGTCAAGTAATTTAGAACCACAAGCAAACGTCATCACTTCTCAAGTGGCTCGAATCGTTCTTGAAGTTTGGAAAAATGCAAGCATTGTGAGCCAGCTTCTATTATCATATTGCAAACAGTATAGGCTATTATCGAAAAAATTCAACAAAGAACCAAAAAGTCAATCGTATTTAGATAAAATAAAAAACTATAACTATATAATAACTTATAACTAAATCAACAATTCTTTTTGACATTGCTGCGTGCAAATGCAAAAATTATTATTCTTGTAAATGTGGAAAAAATAAAACTGTTCCGATTAAAGACCACCCATTTCTTGAAGACCAAAGAACCTTCAGATGCATAGGCATTGGAAACACAGTTAAAGGAAGAGAAAATTGAGAAAGTACAAAAAAATTCGAAAAGTTGCCTGAAGTATGTTATCGTTATGGCGTATCGCAAAGAGCAGGCGCTGCTATTGCTTCGGCTACACTGAATGATATCAGGGAGGCATCAAATGTTGACAAATGACAACAAAATTGTAATAGAATAGGGTATACGAGAGTTTTGAAAGCTCGTGCCTCGCAAAAATCATTGTCGAGATCTTTTGTGATACCATAAATCAATTTTGAGAGCGATCATTATTACGACATGATTTCCTGGCAGGATGAGAAACTTATACTGACTGAACTACCGCTTTTGAGCTATGTACTTATAAAGTGAAGAGCTGAGGACAGTTTTCGTCGAACGAAATGTCCGAATATTCGATTTTCCCAAGTCCCTGCCACACACAGTCAGTAGAAAGAAATCTACTGACTGTGTGTGGCAGGGAATTGTGTGGATTCCTTAAATTGACGACTGTAGTTGCAGGTTCTGTCATAGGGTAAACAGTTAGAGAAGGTTTTATTGCAGCCAAGTAGAATTCCAGGAAAATTATGCCAATGTTTAATTCTAAAAAATAACTTTTGCTGTCTTTAAAAATACTCTTTTTGGAAAATTTTGTATGTTTTATAATTTAAAAAAAAAAATAATTCAGCTTAAAATTTGCAGTAAATTTTTGTTTTAGTATATTATCTATATAGATTAACGAAAATAAGTAATCTGATAAAAATTATGTAGAAGAAAACAGCACTTTTACTACCTCTGAAAAATTACTAAAAACCAACATTTTCAGAATATTTGGCTCTCTAGAACCAGCCAAAACTATACTTCAATTGCAACTTTTTTTGCATTTTTGTGTAGTTATAAATGCAATGCAACTTTTGATAACTATTAAGTTTACAAATACAAAACTTTTTTTTTTCGCCATACAAAGTGACACACCCTAATTAATATACAGATATAGTTTATATAGTATTATATAGTATTACATAGTTACTATACACAATTCTTTTAACCATCCATATTCTCAAAAATTGACAACTTTTCACTTAATGTTAAATAGATTAATTAATATTCCATTATCTGTTGATAATTTTAATATTGAATTAAAAATTATTAAACAGATCGCGTTTAATAATGGTTATGATAAAAAATTAATTGATATTATGTTAAATAAAATGTACAAGAAGTTTTTTTTTTAATCTTTTGTTTACCCTTCAATTTTTGATTCTGATAAACATTGAAGGAAAATTATATTTATATATAATGAAATTTCTGATTCAGTAGTTAAAAATATTTCAAATGTTATTCAGCCAGCTTTTTATACTAATAATAAATTTAAAAAATACATACTAAATAATAAAGATAAGGATAATTTTTTTAAAAAATCGTGTGTTTATAAATTAATTTGTAATGATTGTGATTATTTTTATACAAGAAAAACGTGTAGAAATTTTGAAATAAGAGTTAAGGAACACTTAAGGTATTTAAATAGTTATAATTATTCCGAATTTTCTAACCATCTTTTGGCTATGGATCATTCTTTTGATATTAATAAGGGTTTACAAATTTTACATACAAATTATACAGAATCACAATTTGATAAATTAGAAATTTTGGAAATTAGAAAAAGTGTAAATAGTAAATTGAATGTTATAAATAATCAGGTCCTGTTGCAAATAGTTATCTTTTAAATTTCTTTTCATGTTAAGTAGGTACTTTATATTATCATTTACCATATATAACTTTTTAATATTTTGATCTATACTTCGATTTTTAAATATTATTTTTGTTATCCTGACGAAGGAGCCATCGGCTTCGAAACATGTTGATTTTTTTTCAATAAATAAGTGGTTTTAACAAAGTTAATTTATATCAATTATAATTATGTTACCACAAAATAAATTTGCTATATTTGTAGAAGAAACTAAATTAATAAATAGAAATTCATAATTCATTATTCGAATTCAACCATTACAATCAGATTTTAACCCCACTTTCATTATTTTCGCTACCCGAAATGTCAATTTATATGACACACACATTCGTATTTCATTGAACATTTATTTACATAACTCAATAATATTTGTCAAGAACATAAAACGGCTATTTCAGTATTTAATTTGGTTTTCATTTTATTAATTATTGATAGTATTTATTTGTAATAATAATCACAAAGGCCCAAAATATTGGAATTCACCTCATTGTGGGCAGTAAATGTTATAAATATTGAAACTGCAAAAATCACGAATGGTTATTAAGTGAAATATAATTTCGTTTTATTTGATTTATAAAAATAAATAGTCGAAATCAACGGAATATTATGCACTCAATAATTTACCCGCCTCGTTGCGGTTAGAAAATTACAAATGGTAAATTACGGAATTGGATATGTGTAAAGTGTCTTTCTGCAAAAAAACTCGTTTAGTCGACATTTAGTTGCGGGTTTTGCAGGTACATTTCAGAATTGGTTTTCACAATTTTCCATCAAAATAATTAATCGCACACACGAATTTAAACAATCCTTCTGCACCAATATCAATTAATCTGGAATCCATAGAATGTGGACGAAAACGTTGGTTAAGGATATTTATCTTTAACCAAAGTTTCCATTTTCGAACTAACTAACTAATATATTGTCACGGGTCGCGGCTTTGGCAGATAAATGAAAACACTGGAAATTAAGTAACGATTTAATTAACTATTAAATTGACAAAATCACTCAACACTAATGAAATTAAAAAACTATTCATTAAATTACACTGTTTCTCAACTTGTCGTTCGTATATAAACTCTTTATTATCGCTGGGTAAAACTTTATTTATCACCCATTAGAAGATTCGATTCTCGCACATAGAAGTCGCAATTATTTGTTTATCGGTAAGAACTCGCTTGATATCTCTAGCCCCAAAATTTATTAGTTAGTGAAATGTTAAAAAAAGCACTTAAATTATTTCCAATGCATGGCAGACATCTGTGGATAAAATTATAAATTTAAAAATAAAACAATGGAATGCCTGAGGGCGTATGAACGTACACGAGAGGATAGCAAAAAAAATGTAGACGGCGGTCGCTGGAAGCTATGGCGGGGACACATGGCGTTTACTATCGCAAACAAAGGCCGGTAGGCAGGGGAGGTTTTTTATTGCGCGGGGTGCAGCCACCGATAAAAGCCTAGTTCCTTTAAAAATTAAAAATGTAACATAATTATAATCTAAGCTTTATTAGGAAAACTTCTGTACCTCAAACCTGTATCATACATTTAAAGTTGAATATTATTATTAGGTCCTTACATATGAAATTGGCGTTTTGCCGTACTGGCAAATTTGATCTCAAATATCTTCTCTTTGGTTAGGAATTCCAAATCCAAATTAATACAGCTATTTACTCATGTATTTGTGTTTTGAAAATTATAATTCATTTGTTTTTTCCTCAATTGTTTTTTTCTTTGCGTCACTCAGTTTACAAAATGAAAAACTTGAAATATCGCGTTA